>WNYA01001449.1:0-72253 GCA_019512145.1 Engystomops pustulosus
AAAAGTATAACGTTATTGTAGCCCTAAGAAGGGCTGTTGGGTTCTTGTAGAATCACTCCTGCCTAACACTATTCTAATAGAACACCCTAACGCTTTCTTGACCAGCAGCAGCTCTCTCCCTAGCGGCATCCTGACACAGAATGATCCGAGCAGCGCAGGCAGGGGCTAGTCTATTCCAGGGTCACCTGATCTGGCCAGCCAACCACTGCTATTGATGTGTAAGGGTACCACGTCATGCTGGGTGGAGTGCAGAGTCTACTGGCTTGTGATTGGCTCTGTTTCTGGCCGCCAAAAAGCAAAACGCCGGGAGCTGCCATTTTCTCGAGCGGGCGAAGTATTCGTCCGAGCAACGAGCAGTTTCGAGTACGCTAATGCTCGAACGAGCATCAAGCTCGGACGAGTATGTTCACTCATCTCTAATCATAATGCATCATAATGTCAAGATGGTGGATTCTTGTGTTTTTACACTAAGAGCGAATTCACACGATCGTTGGTCGATGTATATACGGCCGCTGTATATACCTCCCTCATAGGCCAGCAATGGGTGCATGTATAGCAGCAAAGACTTACCGGTAACACCAGCAATCGGTGTTAACCCACACATCGCCGGCAGCAAAGCTGGATCAATTGGACAGCCTATGGTTAAAGTACCCTAGGGAGTCTGAAAAATAGTAAAAGTAAAAAGTAAAAAAAGTTTTAAAAAAATTATAATAATAAACCTAAAAATTCAAATCACCCCCCTTTCCCTAGAACTAATATAAATATAAATAAACAGTGAAAATACAGACACATTAGGCATCAGAAAATGCCCGATCTATCAAAATATAATAACGTTTTTTCACTGAGTTTAGCCCCGTAATAGAAAATAGCGCCCAAAGTCAAAAATTGCCCTTTTTTGCCATTCTGAAAAATATTTAAAAAATCAATTAAAAGGGACAAAAAGGTCGTACAGCCCTAAAAATGGTAGCATTGAAAACTTCATCAGAAGTCACAAAAAATAACTCCACCCACAGCTCTGTAAACCAAAGTTATTAGCACAAGAAGATGGCAAAATAAAAAAAAAAATTCTACAGGAGTTTTTAATTTTTGTAAATGTATGAAAACATTATAAAACCTATACAAATTTGGTATCCCCATGATCGCACCGACCCAAAGAATAAAGTAGACATGTAATTTGGGGCGCACAGTGAAAGCTGTAAATCCAAGCCCACAAGAAAATGGTGCAAATGTGTTTTTTCACCAATTTCACAGCATTTTGATTTTTTTTCCTGCTTCCCAGTAAATGGAATGGAATAAAAAATACCATAGCTATGAAGTGGAATTTGTTACGCAGAAAACAAGCCATCACAGAGCTCTTTACGTGTAAAAAGAAAAGTTATAGATTTTTGATCGTGGAGAGTGAAAAATGGAATGGGCGGGGTCCTTAAAGGGTTAATATACAGGCAGTCCCCATATTACACAGGATAGGTTCCATAGGTTTGTTCTTAAGTTGAATTTGTAGGTAAGTCGAAAATGTATATTTTATAATTTTAAATAATTTTTTGCCGCAGTGACAATATGAGTTTCAACATTTTTTGCTGTAATGGGACCACTGATTATCAATGAAGCTTTATTAAATACACATTACAGCTGATCATTGCAGTCTGGGACTATAGTAAAGTATTCAGAGAGCTTCACCAAAAGTCACAGAGGGCAGAGATTCCGTCTTTAACTAGGGGTCATCTGTCCTTAAGTCGGGTGTCCTTAAGTAGGGGACCTGCGTTTCTTGAATATTTAAGCAGTTTGTGTAAATCAGCTTTCGGTTCCTTATTCCACTGACTGCTGAGAGAAAAAAACCTGATAATGTTTTAAATAACTTAACTCTACAGACTGTTCTTGTATACTCTAATCTTTTACAGAGCTTAATCATCAAAAGAAATATGCTATAGCGTTTGAAAGAGTTCATCTTTAGCCTTTTTTCAATCTATGCAGTGTGCAGGACTTGAAGGGGTTGTCCACTCTTAGCAAGTAATTTTTTATGCTTTGTGTAATGAAGTTATGCAATTTTCCAATACACTTTCTGTATCTATTCCTCATGGTTTTCTAGATCTCCGCTTTCTGTCATTCTATAAAAAGTTTCTATATCAGATAGAAATCTGTCCTTGTTCATGTGATGGCCACCAGGTGCACGATTGCTCTCTCTAATATAACAAGCCAGGCATCTGTGTGTCCATCACATGACCATGGACAGATTTCTTTCCACTGGAAGTAAACATAGAAGCTTTCACAAAGCATATCAATTATTTGCTGAAAGTGGACAACTGCTTTAACAAGCACTGCTTCCTACAGGAGAAAGAAGGAGCAGAGAAAATGCCCAGAGAAAGTATGTTATCTAAAAAAACTTTTATCATCTTTGCTTTTCATTTTTGAAAAAAAAATTTGTCTCAAAGGTTTTGGTGGCTTTTAGGGTTATGGCTGGTGTTGATCAGACCTGTACAACAGTCATTAGAAATTCAGGTTCGTCTCAACACTCTACTGCTTACCATTAATGCCTGTGTTCATTGCTGGCCCCAACCATTTCAAAGCATTTTGAATGTAGCGACTTTGTCAGCGGCATTTAAACAGTTCACACGATCGGTGCCAGTTTTTTTTAACGGGTCCACTCAACACTACTGTAGTTATGGCCTTTTCTGGCAGAAATAACTGCCAAGGCAAATGAATGATGCATGTGGCGTCTCTAAACTTCAAATGAATTTCAAAATTCAAATTCATTTCAAACTTCATAATTGTGCCACTCTGTGGCCTACCATGTTGCTGCCACCTAGAAAATTTGTCATTGTGCCACTCTCTGATTCATGCTGCTGCTGCCACCTCCACACTTTGTCATTGTGCCACTATGTTGCCTACCATGTTGCTGCCAGCTCCACACTTTGTCATTGTGCCACTCTCAGCCCTCATGCTGCTGCTGCCACCTACAGAATTTGACATTGTGCCACTCTCTGACCTCATGCTGCTGCTGCCGCCACCTCCACAGTTTGTCATTGTGCCATTCTGTGGCCTACCATGTTGAAGCCAGCTCCGGATATTGTCATTGTGTCAATTTGTGGCCTACGATTTTGTTGCCACCTCCATAATTTGTCATTGTGCCACTCTACGGCCTACTCATGCTGCTGCCAACTGACCGCTATCTCACTGGAACACTCTGTAATTTCCGTGATGCTGATTTCATTATATTTGTTTTTATCCTTCATTTCAAATGTCTGAAGGAATGAAAAGCATCAGTTTTGATAGCCAAAAGCAGGAGTGGATACAGAACGCACAGGACATGCAAGTATCCCATTTACTGCTCATCTCTATTCTGGATCAACTCCTGTTTGTATTTGGCTTTAGCAATACTGATGGATTATTGACCGATTGAAAGCGGACACTGATGGATGAAAAGAAGGGCAAAATGATCAGTGACGTCAATGCAGAATTACTACCGACACCCTCTGCACTATATTGAGGGGGTTCTACATGTATCAGCATTTAACAGAACAGGTTCTGTTGTCATCTATGGAATAATTTTTTGTCATTGTAAAAAGAGTGCACTCTTTGATGTTATAGTGGGATCTTGGGCCTCAGCTCAGTCCTTTCGATCTGGCACAGACGTTACCATGTCAGGCTTCACTTACCGTATATACTCGAGTATAAGCCAAGTTTTTCAGCACAAAAAGTGTGCTGAAAAACACAAACTCGGCTTATACTCGAGTCAAAAAGCTGACTAAAAAAAGAAATCTAAACTCACCTTTCCGGCGGCCGTGCGAGTTTTCTATACGATCCCTCTGGCTGCGGCACCAGGTCAGTGAGATGTCACAGTCACTGACTTCAACCGCCACCGCGATCGTATTGTGTGTGCCGGCAGCCGGCTGACATCAGAGCTGCGCCCCGCAGCTCTATAACGGGCCGGGGATCCGGCTTCATAACGGGCTGGGGATCCGCCTCCATAACAGCCCTGGGATCCAGCTCCATAACGGGCTGGGGATCAGGCTCTTTAAGAGGGCACAGGGGCTGGTGGCTAAATACTTGGGCAGGGGCTGCCAGGCTACAAATTGGGGCAGGGGCTGACAGGCTAAAAATTGGGGCAGGGGCTGACAGGCTACATATTGGGGCAGGGGCTGACAGGCTACATGTTGGGGCAGGGGCTGACAGGCTACATATTGGGGCAGGGGCTGACAGGTTACATATTGGGACAGGAGCTGACAGGCAATATATTGGGGCAGGGGCTGACAGGCTATATATTGGGGCAGGGGCTGACAGGCTACATATTGGGGCATGGGCTGACAGGCAATATATTGGGGCAAGGGCTGACAGGCTATATATTGGGGCAAGGGCTGACAGGCTATATATTGGGGCAGGGGCTGACAGATAAATTATTTGATTTGGAATTCACTAATATTTATCATTAATACATTAATTTAGTCCTAAAATTTACCCACATTAACTGAATAAAAGTAGAAAATGCATCTAGGAATATACTTGACAGTTTTTTACGAGTAAGAGGACAAGTGGAGAAGTGTGAAAGGGAAGGAGCCATGGAGCTTTTGTAGAGCAGAATAGTTTTCAGGTGCTATGACGTGTTTGTAGAACCCTTGGGGCCACGTGGCATTTTGGCTGTGCTTTGAAACGCAAACCAAAGACTTCAGCTGCGATCGCACATTGAGATAAGATTGCATTTACTTCCTATGCAGTAAACGTGTTGGAAACACAATGTTACCAAAATATGTTATCACGAGTGGAGCCTTTGGATTGCGTTTCCAAATGTAAGCAAAATGCCACGTGTGAATGTGGCCTCAGGGACCACAAACCCTTATCCCAGAAAATTTGTAAACTTTTTATCAGGTGGTATAGGGGACATTTTAACCCTTCGCCACTGATTAGCTTTTTCCATTTAACTTTCTGTTTATCACTCCAACTTTCAAAAATCAATAACTTTTTTATTTTCTGTGTACAGAGCTGTTTGAGGGCTTTTTTTCTGCTTAACAAATTGTCCTTCTCATAGCATTATTTTATAATTCATGCCGAGTACTGGGAAGTGGAAATACAATTCAAAATGCTGTAAAATTGACAAGAAACGGCATCTGTGACATTTTCCTTGTGGGCTCTGTTTTTACGTCACTCACTGTACATTCCAAATGGCATCTCTAATATATTCTTTGGTTTGGTACAATCACTGGGATACCAAATTTATATAGGTTTTATTAGGTGTTAGGAAACAAATGTACCCCCCAACAGGAGGGAAAAAAAAGGACAGACTAGAAAGATGCTTATAAAGGTAAATCTTTATTGGTAACACATATTCACAATAATGTGGACGATACCAGCATTAAATGGCGCCGTCCTGTGGGTATCAATTGGATACAATAAAAGTATAATAAAAACACGAGTGGTGTAATACAGAATAAGAAGAAGAGGACGGACCCGGACAAAGTGGAGTAACAGGTAGGTAAGAAAAGTTAAACGGCAAAGAACTGGGCTAGCATAGGTCTAAAACCTGCTGTTGGGTCATGTGCTTAAAGTGGTGATTCTGACGGAATAACCGTTTTTACATTTTTTATAGTGAATTTTGGGATTTGGTGATACCTATTATGTTGTGTTTGTTTTACTTTTATCCACTTTTTAAATTATTTATTATATGTGTTAGGGGCTTTTGGGGAATTTAAATGAATTTTATTTTTAATTTTTATTTATTTTTTTATTTTTTGTGTTTTATTGATACTTTTTTTATTTTTACAATACTATCATATGGACTAGTGATCACTAATTCATACTAATGCATAGGCTGACAGGCATCTACTCGGTCCGGCTAGAACGAACAGGCTGATGCCGATGGCAGACCCAGGGACCTTCATTACGTCCCCGGCTGCATCGAGTGCCGGGAGGAAAGGGAGGGAGCCCTCTACATGTACGTAGATCCCGCGGTCACAGAATTGACCGTGGGATCTAATAGGTTAACAGCCGGATCGGAACTCCCATCTGGACTTTTAGAGCAGGGTCATAAGTCAGCCGGGGCACTGCTCTTTCCTGCACGGAGAATGTGCAGACCTTAGGTTAGGCCTATGGAGAAATCCGTATGGGCAGGCACTTAGAGGTTAAATGGACTGAAAACTCATGCATTTTTGCATGTTTACCATGTGTTTGACTGGTTTGAATCTGTTTTTCTTCATTTGTAGAAGTGTAAGCCGCTGTGAAAATGTTAATAAAGGATTCAAACCAGCAAAATGCATGATAAGCATGCAAAAATGCATGCGTTTTCAGTCCGTTTAAAAAACGGTCCAAGAACTGTCTAAGGCTACATTCACACTAACGTATGGGGGACGTATATACGGCCGACGTATATACGGCCGATATACGTCCCCCATACACTTCTATGGGCGCACGGCACCCTACAGGAGCGGTACGTGCGGCACCGTACCGTTCCGTACCCGGGAAAAAGATAGGACCTGTCCTATCTTTTCCCGTAATACGGCGCCGTGCGCCATAGGTTGCTATGGAGAGGGGCGGGGGTGAGCTGCGCTCACCTCCTCCTCCTCTCCCCGTACACTGCCGTTGCCCGCAGGTTTTTGTGGTAAAATTAGGGGCCTCGGCTTATACATGGGTCGGCTTATACTCGAGTATATACAGTATTTTCTGAAGTTGGCCCCTGTATGTGCCCATTGAATTAAAGAGTGAAGCAATTCTAAGAGTGGAAGCTGTCATGTGCATGTCATACTAAAACACAGCATTGTTTGAAGACCAAACCATGCTCCCTATGCATATTTGAGCTGGCACAATGTTCTACAACACCCCATAGGCTCTCTTCAGCCAGGAAATACCTTTTTTTAACGTGATTTGTCTTGAATCGATTTGGGTCGAATAAAATTTTTTTGAAATTCGGCAAACCTGGTTGAATTGAATTTTGATAAATTCACCCATCTCTAGTCATAGCCAATTTTGGGCGCAGTAAACTAGCGTAAAGTTGTCCTAGATGGGACACAAACAGTGCTATTGGCAAAACACTCACCACATTAGGATGTCCTTCTGGCCTCCAATTTTGAATGGACAAGCTGTTGGGCAAGGTCAGCCACTGATGCCGCAGCGGCTATTACTCCACTCCAGGGCAGTGTGCTCGGCTTGTGCTACACATATTTCCGGAGCTTGGGACAGCTTTTGGTCCCAGGGACAGAAAATGGTCTTGGCGGCAGACATGTATCTGCCCAGCACCACGATATTAAACATATGTCTCCTTTCCAAGAGCAAGTTGGTAACCAAGTCAGTGCAGACACTAACGCCTTACTAAAATGTCCCCCAATATGTTAGAGAATGAGCCGAGTTTATTTAGCAGATTCTAGGAACCTCATCATTCCAAGCAGCTATGATAATCATTATATTGCATAGGAACTTACAGAACCATTGATAATGGTTGATAGATGTGTAGGTTGCCTTTCATTCGTATCTAGTTTCTGTTGTGAAGATAAAATTGCAAGGCTGAATTTAAGTTATTGATTTTCTCACATCCCGTCCCCTCCTACATCCCCTTTATATGTGAGTAGGACATTGAAAGCACTGTATAAAGCCGATACAGGCATTATTTCACTGTAATATACTGGAGCCTTCAGTGTAGCATCAATAACCGTTTTTGTTATGTGTTAAGAGATATTGGCAGAATCCTGTGGTGTCACAGCTACAAGATGTATTTACCACCACACAGAAGCTTACACAAGAAACTGTAACTATGCCATGTACTTTTCTCTTCTCATCTGTCTGCTAAAGAATGCATTTAAATACTTTTACAATTGTATGAGGGTTTTAAAAGGAAAGCCATTCTATAGGTTGTGTGACACCAAAGGAGCAAAGTATTCATAATTCCCCAGCAGAAAATAGATTTGTGCCTGGGAACAAAGGAAATGGAATGATGAAAGGATCATTGTTTCCTGCTTTCTTTTGGGGAAATGCACTCGTAGCAAATCAAGGTATCGCATCACATACAGAATGAATATCTGTGTTCTCCTTAGGGATTTTTCTAGACTATACATATTATTATAGTCTTACTAATTATGAATAGAATTTAAAGGGATTAGCCACTTTAGCTCATGTTTTATGTAATCTGTGAGGGAAGGATATTAGCTAATTTACCAATAGACATCTATTAAAAAATCTAAACCACTTTCTTGATATGTAAAGTCCCCTGGTATAGAAATGTCTTTTACCTTATCAGCCAGACATTCCTGTCCATAAAATGCCTGCAGATGGAGGGTCATGGGATCCTGACTGTCAATGACCAATCACCCTGCCAAGTCTTTCAGCTTGTATTCATAAATACTGTCATAAGGAAGGGCAAGTGGTCATGGACAGTTAAAGATCACATGACGCTCCATCTGTGGCCATTTTAAGGACAGGAATGACAGCTGATTTCTGTGCCAGGCAACTTTACATATCAAGAAAGTAGTTCAGATTTTGTAATAGATGTATATTGATAAATTAAGCAAATATCCCCCCCACACACACACACACACACACTTACACTCTTACACACACATTTTAAAAAACAAGAGGTAAAGTGGTCAACCGCTGTTAGTTATTCTTATACAAATTTCAACAAATGACTACTTTCTCAGACGGTTTCATTCTAGTTAAAACAAACAAAGATATGTTAATAGAGCAAAAGTAATGAGTGCTCCAACTCATCAGATAAAACATCAAAGCAGAGAAAAAACCTGTAAGAATGCAGTATGAACAGGTAGTCTCTCACCACTCCATCATGGCCAAAAATAGATCTATCTTTAGGATATTATCATGGTCTAACATGGTGAAGAGGATCTTCAGGATCTATTATGGTCGCTCAGGTGCCTTGATCAGATTCAAAAGTAGGCTCCATTCAGAAGGGGCTCCTTCTCTTGCACATTGTCTGAACACAGTCTTATGGTGAGGAGGAAGCCTGAAGAGGCGAAACCCAGGGGTGGGCAAGATGCCACTGGATAATATTATATAACTATATTTTAATATTTTGTACCATGTCTGTATACCTCCTCTTAGGATGTAGAATCTTAACCTTTCCTTATGAAGTTTTCTTTAACCAGTTCCTTACTGCTATAAGACTTTATGTCATAGTGTGGTTAAGACTGTGCTCTTTCCATATAGATGAGATGTCTGCTGTATTATAGACTTTCCCTAAAAAACAAATATAAATAAATAAACTAATAAGACCTTAAACATGTAAGTTATTCCCATGTCTAAAAATTCCTTGTCTATTAACCCCTTATTGACATGTGACATATCAGTGCGTATTAGCCCTCTCATACATAATGGGACAGATTTACTCACCTGTCCCGACGCGATCCCCAAAGTGCTTCCCCGACGATTCTGCCTCGATTCACTACCAGCGTGCGCACGATATCCTGCATCTGTCGCTTCCCTGATCTGGTCCGCCGGAGTTCACCTTCTCCTTCCCGGTGCATGTAAGTGTTTGGCTTGCGACACAAATTTAAATGTTAAATCAGTATTCGTCAGATTGTACCTCGGCCCGCTACCCCGGTTTGTGTCGTGTGAAAGCCGGCGCAATTGCAACACAATCCGATCGTGTGAGATACAATCCCTGGCACGATCCCCGAAAATGTCTGAAAACCCAACGGAAATGTGACTGAGGGACCTTAGTAAATAAGCCCCACTGTCTGTTTTCTGCATATTGCAGCAAACACCTACTGTACTGGTAATGCCATGATTGTTGCTGGCACCAATCACTGTTTTACCCCCTTTAAATGTGGACTGTGACATTTTGGATTTGATTGTTGTGTGACACGATGATATTGGGGAGCGGCAATCCATTGTCCATTGGGTCATTTGGCAAATTCTTCATATTCTCGCTGCAATACTGTAAGCCAGTAAGAAAATGGAACAACTGTGTTTTTTGGTCAATTGATTGCACAAAAACATAATTGGAAGTACAATTTGTATCAGAGATAACTAGCCATGGTATTTAATATTGAAAAAATATAAAAAAGATATGGCATTTGGACAGGGATTTGGAAACACAGAACCTAAAAAAAATCTGGTAAGGAAGGTTCAACATTCCTATTATTGCTCATGTTTTTGGCCCAGCTTGTTGGCTTACACATTGGGCAGTGGAAATCGCGTCCATGCATGTGAGACCATTCAAATACATGGGGAACATTTTACACAGGTGAAAATTACCAGAATGTCACTTAAATGCAGGTTAACTGCGGCAGCAACTACACATTTAAGATCAGCTAAACTGTTTATACAAAAATTTCTTCAGGCTTTGTCTGCAAGTATTATTCATTTTTAGCATTCAAAAATGCAAATTTTAACAATGCAGTTACGACCATATTTTTTTTTTCTTAAAATAATAGCACAATTCTGCAATATTAAGCTGCTGATGACAGTCACCATATAGAGTTCTAAAATGATGGCATTTGAACTTTTGGCACAAAACGGAAAGAAAACACATGAAATGGAGCAGATCAGCTCCACTACAAAGGGTATTTAATTAGATGTGTCTGTTTTAGCATTGATTTCTTGCAGCACAGACAAGGTACATTAGCTCAGACATTCAAGGCTTGTAATGAGTACTCATGTCAGGTACTCACAGGCGGCAGAGTGCACGCTTGGAAAGCTAATTAAGGCTATCCTTAAAAATTTTCTAAGGATTGTGTTGTTTAATGTTGTGAGATCAAGTGTAGATGGCGATTTGCCCACAATAAGTTATATCTTGGAGAATGCAGAACTACTGATATAGTTTTCAACCAAATACAGTGCTCTCCTGGCAGATATGAAAGTGCAAAATGTATTGTTCACATGCCATCATGCAACACCTATGGAATAAACTTCTTTTAGAGAGTGTAATGCATCCAACTCGGATCATGTGCTGGTTAGAATGGCCGGCCGACCGCGGAGAACCAGAAGTGTACTGACATGCTGAGTTCAGTTCCAGTTGCATAGCGTTCAGGCCTGACGTTCCAACCAGGACACTTGTGATGCCACACTCACTGGTGTGTAAGGAGCTTTAGAGTCATTTTTAGTGCTTGAAGATATAAAATTATGTCATGCTGGATTTTGGTGAACTGACATGGCATTTAAAAGTGCCGGAACTAACCAAGAATGTTGGCAGTGGAGAGAGCCCTCTCCATACAGGCTTATAATTTGTTGTTGAGGTTAGTGATGCCAAAACTAACTATAATGAAAATGATGTGTGTTGGGTTTCTCAGGAGGTCTACTGAGATAGCCCTCAAACAATCACGTAAATGCTGTTAAAGAAAAGTACAACTCAGGATTTGAAAATGTGATAGTGCTTGTTTATTTACAACTATTTACAGCAAAATGTGTATTAGGATCTTTTGCTTTGCATATTCGAGTCCTCGGCATCAGTGACCAATCTGAAAATGAGATAGATCAAAGGGGTATGAGAGTTGGCTCGGGGTGTCCTAAAGGTTGTAATAAGTGATGAAAAAAAGGGCTCACCTCCGCGATTGGGTACGTCTCAAAAACTTCCGAATATGGGATCTGCGAGACTCATGGGGTCCAGTGGGATCTCCTGAAATGGTTCTGGGTACCAAGGTTTTAAAGAGCGCGCCGTGATTAGGAGGAGTGCCGGGCCCCTGCCCCCAACGACGCCGCCCATGGGCGCCAACCTATCAGTGAGTTTGATTAGGAGGCTGCCACAATGGGCGGTGCGGGCACGGCTAACGCATGCGCATGACCGGCGGAATGCCGATGTCAGTGCACATGCGTGCGGCGCGTGTGCATTTTTTGGCCGGGTGCTCACCAAAGAGTGGGTGTATCCCCACTCGGTAGGCGGAGACGGGCGGCAGCGGGGAGGAGTCATAGGCTGAAGGTAAGTGTGATTATTGTAGTACGGGCGCATGATGAAATTGTGGAGCGGGGTGAAATGAAATGCCTCCGCATAGTATTAGTAGCCCAGCGTGAGTATAATAACACATGATGGGTGTAGATAAATAAAAGTAGTATGGATTATTGGCATATTTGTCAAATGTAGGTGATGAATACAAAAATTGGTAATTAGAACAGGAACAAAATAAAGAGATTCTAATGTCATGAATTAAATATACATAAGAAACATTAGAAATGCAAATTATTAAAAAATATAATAATAATAATATAGGCAATACCCGACTTAAGTACACCTAACTTACAAACGACACTTAGTTACAGAAGGACTACTCTGTATCCACTGTGACATCTGGGGAAAATCTCTGGATACTGGTTATTTACTGAACTTTATTCCTAGTTTGCACTGATCAACTGTAAGGTCAACTGTCTGTAATAAAGCTTTATTGTTTGTTTTTGTTCCCTTGTCAACTCTCAAATTTTGAAATTCCAATTGTCACAGAGACCAAGAATAATTGAGCTTGAGATACACTTACACACAAGTCAATGAAAATGACCTAAAATTAAATTATTTCAATTTTACCAAAACTACATAAATTCTTAAATCTATTGATTTTTCTATTTGAGTTTAAAATAGGCAGCGTTTTGCTTAAAGGAAATCTACCACCATGATAAAGAATTGTAAACCAAGCCTACTGACATACTGGTGTGTGCCCCCTCTGGCAGGATCTGCTAAAAGAAGGGCGGATTCTGGCAGAGGGAGTTTTTAAGTCTTATTTTCTTAAAAACCAGGGCATGAGAAGCTAAAAGAAGAGCAGATCCTGGCAGAGGGGTCACACACCCGTATGTGTGCTTGGTATACAATCCTTCATCCTGGTGTTAGATGTCCTTTAAGTATTTTTAATATCTTGTTATCCATTTGGAAGACTCTGGTGTCCATAATAGTAATAATAATTACAATACACACATCAAGAATTCCATTCTTATTGTCCCAAAGATACAACACTTTCTATTTCAAATTGTATTTGATCTCATTTATCCTTTAATAAAAACAGTCATTCAAATGTATGTTGTTTTTATTGCTGCTTATAGATCTTCACAGTTTTGTAATGTTGTATATTCACATATTACTTTTGAACTGGAGTCACAAGCTGTGAAATACATTGCTTAAACCTAATCAAAAATAGAGATTGTGTTATTGCTAAAATGATAAAATATTCTAAAAACTACCAGAGACAAAGACTATGGATTTTATCATTTTTTTCAGTTGTACTAATGCTTAACCAGTTGCTACCATGTCACCTTTTATGTTTCACAATAATGCATTTGCTTATGTAACTTATTTGATTAGGCTCCTGTGATGACAGCAGGTTTTGGCCAGCCCACCCAATATTCTTTAGTAGTGAGGGATCAATAATGGTGATTGATGTCACAGGCATATGAAGTCTTATAAGCTTTGCTGGGGATTTTGGGTAAGGAATACACTTACAGCTTTTCCAGGGTTTGGACAAGGAGAAGTAAGGTAGCTTCCTCTTCATCAATGTCAGATTTCAAGAAGCCTATTGACTTGACATGGGATAAAAGTCAAAACAGTCTGTAGAAATTGCTTTTGCTAGGAGAGACTCTATGGATGCAGGATATAATCCTGTCCTGTGCTGAAGAGTATTTTTTTTAAAGGCTTACTGGTTTGGCCTTTATTCTACATAATGTCACTAGGCTTCTTAAAAGTCAGGCATTGATGTAAAATTAGATACCCTATATAAGGTAATACTGGGGACATATGTTTTCTTATTTGCATATTTCCTACCCTGCCATGTATATGGCCTACCCTGTTGCCTCTATTATTCCGTTTTTTGATAATTGATAGTGTAACTTGCTGAAATCCTAATATGGTACAAATTGTTTGATCTTTCCATTATGTTTTTTTGCTACTACTAATGGATCATTTTATTATGTTTTCTACAGTTTACTTGGATTCATGGATTTTCAGGAATTTTCCAGGAATATATTTACAAATTGCTTACAATTGTACAAATAAGAATACACACCTTACCAGTTTATGTCATGGCTTCCCTATTCCTCCATTGGGTTGTGTAAAAGGACTTCAGCAATAAAGTGTTAAGATGACACATGTGCCTGGGTCACCTATTGGTACACCAACAGAGACTTATGTGGAGCATGGTGCAGTGTTTTACCATGAGAACAGCAGTGTTAAGAAAGGAGTCAGTACCACCCCATTAATTCTAACTCAGCTATGCAAAAAAGAGACTGCTTCTATATGTTGTTTTACCTAGTCTCCTTATTCTGCTTTGGAAGGACCAATGTTAACTAATATTAGAAGATTTATTATTAGATAACCAACAAACAATAGCTACCCCACCCCTTTTAGTGTCCACAAAATATAATAACCCCCCCCTTACTTGCCTTCATGCTATGCAATGCATCCCACATAGCAAAATAAACCCTTTCCATTAAACTCCTGACCTATGTTGCCCCTTTTTCTGTAGCTCTCGCATCTAAGGCCCCTATACTGTAGCCTCCTCCTCATTGAAAAATCTCATCAAAATATTTTTTGTCAGTAAATTAGCATTTGTAAAATCTGCAATAGTTACCTAAACCAATCATATTTTTGGTAGAAATACAGCTATTGTCTATTCGTCATCTTAGACATCTTTTGTGTAGGTGTTTGAATTGTTTCATTTCATATTTTTCATTAAAAAGAACAAAAATAGACAATATACTAAGAATTAAAATAACTCATGATAAATCCTAAAAAAAATAGCTGTCGGGAAGCCTGCAAGTAATAGCTCTGCAGTATAAATCTCCTGGCTGAACAGCAGGTTGTGTGTTCTATGCAAGGTTGTTTTATTAACAGCTCATTTTATTGGCAGCTTTTTGGGACAGTTCTGATCACTTCTTTTTATACATGCTAGTTCATATTATTTGTTCCTGCTATTGACTTCGTCTTTCTGGCTCCTGTGAGATTCTGCTATTCTGACTTTTTGACTAGTCTTCTACCTTACAATTAAGTACCTCGTTGCCATCTTGGTTTTTGACCTGTTTTTTTTTCACTTCACCTTGTTGGCTGTCTTGTGTCTTAGCAATAAACTGACAAGTAGGCAGGCACAGAGGTTGTGGGAAGTTCAGGACTCACTTTTCTGCCCTGTCTTGACAAAAATACTGTACAACTGTTGCACACAAAAGAAAATTGTCAGTAAAATGTGATAATCAAAACCATCTAACATGTAATTTATCAAAGGAGACTTGAGAGGGAAGCAAAGTATCTGCTACATCAATATATGGATCATTTCCACCGCTCTAAAGCACGTTCCAACACTATTTTCTCTGTGTCAGATTGCCTCACTGAGTATGAAAAATGTGATCATCATGATAAAAAGCATGTTAAGAACATTATCTCTGAGAAACCGGACATGTGGTATAGCTGGAACGAGCAAATCACTTTTAGTGTTAAACTGCTATAGTAAAAAATAGCAATGAAGGGGAAATCACTTTTTCTGTCATTTTTTAGCGTATTAATCATTACACATAAGATGGATTCTCGGTCTTATAGATATGAGGGTTTTTCTGAATGACAGATAAGGGACTTCCCTACTGAAATAATCGGCACAATCCTGCTTATTGTTGTCAAACAGATTCCATTGATTGATTCATTTATAATATGACAAAATGTTAAATATGTAATAGTGTTTTATTTACTATAATTTTTTATTGTATTTTTTTATATCAAAGACAGAGAAAATTAGGTAAAATGTAAAAAATAGGATAATCATCAAGAGAGTAATGGCAAAATGTGGGGAAGGTACAGCACTCTCATGATGTATACTTTTTTGTGGGTTCTGTAATGTACTTAATGTTCTCTGCTTGTCCTTGTCTTTCTAGTCATAGATGTAATACTAAACATCTAAATAAAATATGAAAATATGTCTACTTCTAAGACATAGCCTGAGGTGGGCAGAAAACTATAAATTCTGTAATATACAGTTCCTCCACATAGTTTAGGGGCAGCACGGTGGCTTAGTTGTAAGAATTACAGCATTGCAGCACTGGGGGCATGGGTTCAAGTCCCAGATTCAACATCTGTAAAGAGTTTGTATGTTCTCTCTGTGTTTGCATGGGGTACCCCTGAGTCCTCCAGTTTCCTCCCACACTGCAAAACATACTGGTAGCTTGATTAGATTGTGGGCCCCATGGGAATGATTTGACAAGCTCTGTGCAACACTGTGTAATCTGTGTAAATAACAGAATTATTATTGTTATTATTATAGTGCTGCAGAAAGAAGCAGCTATGGAACAGGAGAGCAAAGAAAGAGGGAGAGAAAAAGGGAGGGCAAAAAAGGGGATGGGTTTGCGACATGAACGGAAAGTCATATCGTTCGATAAAGGGTAATGACTGGCTTAATATTAGAATGTAAGTCAAAAGATTGGCTTGTTTATTAGGGCTATTAGGGCTATTTTAAGGAAATCTACCATTATAATCAAGCATGATAAACTGGGGGAACTTACTCATAGATCCAGGCACAATGACTGTAGTAATCTTCTTATATTTGTTATCCATGGCCTCCTTCCTTCTAAAATCAAATTTATGTTAATGAAGCTAATGAAGGAAGTCCTCTACCACCACCACCAAACATTATCTGGTGGCAGCATGTTGTAGAGAAATGCACTGTGATTTTCAACATACTTATATTATTTATATCCATTATTTAATTTCAGAGTTAATACTATATTACATTTTTTTCCCCATATGCTCATAACATTATCGGAGGACCCGTGCTGTGACTACAGCACCCAGAACACTAAAACCGCCTTGCAGGAATGTGGAGATTTATAAAAATTACACCACTGGTGGATGCTGGGAAATATGCAAATAAGTTTTCCTGGATGGTAGAAGGAAAACAGCCCACTTACCATCAATCAGAACTTTCAGGAAGTATAATGACATGATGCGGGAATAACCCCGAATGACCAGGCCCTTTTTTTTTTTTTGCGTTTTCATTTTTGACACTCCACCTTCAAGAATCCATAACTTTGTTATTTTTCCATGTAAAGAGCTGTGTGAGGGCTTCTTTTCTACATAACAAATTGCAATTCATAGTGACAGTAATAAATATTCCATGCTATGTACTGTAAAGTGGGAAAAAAATTCCAAATGTAGTAAAATTGATGAAAAAATGCATTTGCACCATTTTCTTTTGAGCTTGGCTTTTATGGCTTTCCCTGTGTGCACAAATGACATAGGTTTTATAATGTTTCCATACATTTACAAAAATTCAAACCTGTACAAAAAAAATCTTCATTTTGTCATTTTCTGGAGCTTATAACTTTTTCATACTTCAGTGTACGGAGCTGTCTGTGGTGTCATTTTTTGTGTCACTATTTTGCAGACCCTCTAGGGTACTTTAACCCCAGGTTGCCTGATTGATCCTACCAAATACTGCCATACTATAGTATGGCAGTATATGGGGATTTTATGCATCATCTATTACAATGTACAAATCACACATTGTAATAAATGGGTTAAAACGAGATAGCCTTGGGTCTTTTATGATGGCTCTTTATTACAACAAAAAAAGTTAAATATTAACATTTGGAGAGAAAAAATATCTGGACTGCAGATCCATACATTTTACATTGATCTATTGCTGCTACATTAACACTTCAGGGCGACCTCATTTACGTTGGTCATTACTCTACTGGCATTCTATACTGGCAGGCTCAACCCCATGGCTCTAGGCCCCGGGTTACCACCAGCACCGTACTACAGAAACAGTGGACTCCAAGTAATACCGCACAATTACATGTGGTCTCAGATACTAGTGGAGTGCAAGTAGGTGACCACCATTTCCAGTCTCCTGCATGACAAATATATTTTCTTATATAATGCAAGGTCTTCTGGACCAGCATCACACATAAAGTATACATAAAGGGGCGTTTCTGGCCTAATACAGAAGGTATGGGGCCCATGTATAGATACAATTGTATACTATTGATTTCTCTTGTTATCTTTCTTTTTCTTTTTTCTTTTTTTCTTCCTAACTATCAAGTATGTGTGTATGTTTATTTTTGTATCATGAAACTGAAATAAAATATATATTTTAAATGTATACATTTCTAAATTAAATACCTTATGTGATTTCCAAGATGTCAATTATTTTTGTGTCTAGTCATTGCTAATGGTCTCCAGTCTAGAGTAGTTCTAGCACCCACCCCTTCATTCCATATTACTATATACAGAAAGCACTATGCTGTTCCCTACTTATTAAACCAATCAACAGTAATACCACTAAATAAACAAAATACTATTCAACATCTTGCAGGTGTAGAACCACCATTGGGGCCTACCTATCAGATCTTCCTGGATAAACTATCCTTTATTATAAAGATGGACTGTGTAGAAGCAGCATAGCACAAAGAGATTAGGGTCTTCAATCAGTTGTGGGGGAACTATTTTCCTTGACACCACCACATATTCAGAACAAACTTCAATCATGGTAAAAGTCAACAATGTGGTTCCAGAAGGAGATTCCTGCTGGGGCCCCGCTGATTGATGATTTTGTCTTTTCATCAGCATGGTATTGTTTGTACTTGTTTTTGTATTGTATTTTGATTTGCACATGACTCAGTATTCATTAATGGCCTGGCTACTGTTCCACCTGGGATCCCTATTCAAACAACTTCCAAATTATGCTGGACCAGGGTCGCTGTTCTGACTCCAGTCTACAACATCTATTTTGTGACTACAGATTCCTCCCATTGTTCAATTGCCACTCCATCTCTGGAAGGGCTTCTATATACTGACTTCCTAAAACAAAGGCTTGACTGTTAATACAATATAGGGAATAAGGAGTCTTTACCTGTTATTGGACCATAGCTATTATAGTTTTATGTTTCTGGGGAGGGATTTGTGCTTCATGTATGCTGCAACCTATGTTCGAGGTTTTTTGTGTTAATAATGAAAAATGTTTAATAAAAAACATTTAAAAATACAATTCAAAATGAAATTTATTTTGTAACATATGGTTGATACATCTGTATCTCAAAATAAATGTATCTACTTTAAAACCACTATATTATACTCATTCATTTAAGATCTGATATATTATAACATGTCAAATGTAATCACATATATTAATGACCCAGTAATTCAGCCTCACAAAATATGGTATTTGACTAGTTGAAAGCATTAAAAATTCACTTTCCTGACCCCCTAATAGCGCGGTCAAGCTATTGCCTGTGGTCAAATATCTAGTTATGCTACAAATCTGGATATCTGTTTTATGTTTTATTCATTTGCAAAGAGTTACAAGCACAGTGTTATGAGAAAACAATTTTTTATGCAAGAGAACAAGTAATTTAGTCTCCTCCGCCTATAAGAAAAAGACAAGTCTTATATATTTCAAGGAATTGAAGCAGGCAGTTTCATTTTTCTGTTGACTTTCAATTCCTCCAACAGAGTGATTTCATTGCCAGCAATCCTTAGAATTCTGGAGGGCTTAAGATCTTTTTAGCTTTTTCAATATTTCATAAATTCAGAATCTTAAATACAGAAACTAAAGAGATACAAAAAAGTACAACAATTTATCAATGTTGACAGTTGGCATAAATATAAGATATTAGTAAAATGTAGCTATCAAAATGGTTATTCCGACATAATTGTCCTTGTGTTTTCACAAAGATGCAAAATCGACATAACCATATTATCAGATTACGGCTGTTAATTCACGCATTTTATGCAATTGGCCTTTCATTATCTCTCTTTTTTAAGAATGGCATTAAAGAAAAGCTGTGAGCTATCGCTTGAGTAAACTTTTGTCCTTTTGGGGTTTTTTTTACATTAAACATGTTTATCATTTTGAATAAGCAATACACAAATAAGTACATCACAGTAAAAAACATATTATATATGTTACCATTACAATTTGTGTAACACATAACAATTTAAGTGACCACCTAAACCACCCAATTACCCCACTGGTTCCGTGGGCAGGGAAGAAAAATTTAGTTTTTTCTTCAGATGATAACAGACTCTGATTGCAGAGTTCCCAAACTTTTTCTGCACCATCTATTTCTGAATTTATAAATAGTCTAGCACTAATCCCAATTTATTTGACATGGTTTCGCAGACATTCTTCCAAAAAGAAGAGTGATAGGGCACTGCCAAAGCAGATGTATAGAGTCAGCCTCAGGTCCGTTACATGTTGCACAAAGGGAGTCCTGCTTAGTTCCCATCCTGCACATGTCTTTTGGGAAAAAAATAATCCTGTGTATGGTTCTAAAGTGAAAAATTAATCTATAGTTCTAACCCAAAAAACCATTTGAAAAAAAAAAAAATCAATCCTTCCTACTCAATTTCCTTATCTTTCATTTCTATCTAATTCATGAATAATGTGTAACAGAATTACCGTTCCCTTTTATTATAAATTTAAATATCTTCGATGCCCTGAATACCCTCATAAATACTCCAACTTCATGTGTTTCCAAAATTATTTCTGTTTTTTGCATGCCGAAATATCATAAAGTAATTGAAAATATCAAAATATCACTGTAAAATAGATCATTATTAGAGATGAGCGAACATGCTCGTCCGAGCTTGATGCGCTCGACCGAGCATCAAGCTCGGACGAGCATGTTCGCTCATCTCTAGCACTAGTTCCTCTTACCTGCACTCCCCTTGATAAAGCACTTCGTGCGAAACACGTGTCGGGGCAATCCTCTGCTGGTCATCATGTGGTATGGTATTGGTTACTGTTTGGGTCATCCCTTTTATATGTGTTATTGTTTACTGCCTTGTTACCATGCACTACAGTGCATTGGCTCTTTATAAACAACTCTCATGACTGTTTCACCTACCTCGAGGCTATTTGTTTAGCGATTTATTGTACCATGCAGAGTTTTTAAATTCTGTTGCTTGTCCAGTAATTTTATCTACTGTTTATATATTTTTGCACATAATAAAGTATTCTTTGTTGCAATTAAACTTCTCTTTTTGGGTGGTACGTTACTCATGTTCAAACTTTTTGGTGTATATTTATGTGCTAATATGTTGCGTAGATGGATACGCTCTTCATTGAGAGCCAGAGCTACTGAGGAGGACCAGTTCTCCTTGTTTTGTCTCTCTAGAAATTGAATGTGTAGTAGAGATGCCACCACTTCCCTCTCTCTTTCTCTTTTTAGCCTGCTATTTAGTTTGGTTATTTCTTCCTTTGCATGCAGCTTGTGTATGTGCCACATGGAGAAGGGGCTAACTGAGTCGTTGTCGTTAATTTTTAAAAATTCTTAGAGTTTGTCTGCGAGTTGAGAGTAGTTAGATTCTTTTGCTACTACTGTCATGTTTGCCCTCCAGATTAAAACTGAGTGTGCTGAGTGTGCGTTAGAGATTGAACGATATTGCTGCGTGGTCAGACCACTGAATGGAACCTATTGATGATGATATTACTCTGTCCAATGTAGGCCTATAAGTCACTATATGGTCGATGCGGGAGTAAGTCTTATGTCTTGCGGAGTAATATGTATATTCACGTTCAGACGCATGTTGTACGCACCATGTGTCATACAAATTGTTTTCCCAAAGGAACGGGTTTAATGTGAAATTCCTATGCATAGTTTGTGCGGTTGTGTCCATCGCTACATGTCCTATAGTGTTGAAGTCTCCTGTTATCAACAGAGCACCTCTTTGTACTTCTTTGACTTTCTTTAGTAGATTTTTAAAAAACTTTCTCTGTCTGGTGTTGGGGGCGTATATGTTAACCAATGTATAGTCTGTGTTGTTAATAGAGCAAATGATTATAATATTATAATATATCTGCTCTGCGGATCTATTATTTCTTGGTACACTGTCAAGGCTAGGGTATCCCTAAACGCTGTAAGGACACCTCTTTTTTTCTTCTCGTAAGAAGACGTGCCTATTTTAGCAAATTTTGGGTGAGCAATTTTAGGTGGGTGTCTTTTGCTAATGTGGGTTTCCTGAATAAATATTATATCACTTTTGCTATTGAGTGCTTCCCTCCACATCATAGATCTTTTAAATGGACTGTTTAGCCCCTTTACATTTAGTGATAACAATTTAACTTCCATTTGTGTCATGTATTGTTTTTCCTTGGGATGTCTGGTAATGTTAAACCATAGATTACAGTCAGGCCTACTTTTTGTCTTATACAATTCACCTTTCATTATCACAATTAAACTAAACACTGTGTCTAGCTTACTGCGGGACACAGAAGTAACAAAAATACAATGTTAACTATACGGTACTAATACTCAGTATAGTATAACTAAATAGGAACTAAAATCAGTCTACGGGTAAACGTAGGTTAACAGAGGTCAGCTCACCGACCACCAGATCATCGATCCTTCAGTTGGAGTCGTCTTCAGGTGTTGCATTATTTACGCCATTCTGGGTCTAGCCTTCTTGTGAGATTCGATTTCCCCTTGGCTGCAGTAGTAGTTGTTGGGGTTATTCCCCAGGTTTCTAATATGTTGAAGCCCTCTTCCACATTGTTGATAGGGACAATCCCGTTTTGCCTTTTTACCAATATTTTGGTGGGAAAGCCCCATCTGTATGCTATGTTGTGTTCTCTCAGGAGTGAAGTGATTGGCTGGAAATCTCTTCTTGCTTGTAGGGTAGCAGATGATAGATCCGTGAAGAGCTTCAAGTCCTTGTACGGGGATGACAGTGTCTGCAACCTCCTTGTTTGGGCCAGCAGTTGATCTTTTGTATGATAAAACGTGAATCTGGCCAGTACATCTCTTGGAACTTTGTCAGGGAGAGTATTAGGTTTTGGGACTCGATGTGCGTGATCAATACTGAGCTCATAGTCCTCCATGTCAGGTAGCAGGGCCCTAGTCATTTGTTGAACATGTCCTTAGTTGTGCATTCGGGACTGTTTCTGCTATGCCCCGGATTTTAACATTGTTTCTCCTGTCCCGGTCTTCTTTGTCTATTAGTTTTGCTTGTATTGTGGAGACAGAGTCTTCTAATGCATTGTGCGAGTAAGCTAGCTCATTAAAGGATGTAACAAACTCCGCCATTTTGTTTTCTGTGTGTGAAACTCTTTCCCCTAAGTCCTCTATAGAGACTTGTAATGGTTTTATTAAACAGGATAAGTCTTTTTTTAGTGATGATCTTAGAGCAATGAGCATGTCTTTAAGCAATGATTCTGAGATTTGCTTTTCTGAGGCTTGGTAGGAGGCTAGCATGTCATCTGTTGATATATCATTATTAGAGATGAGCGAACATGCTCGTCCGAGCTTGATGCTCGGTCGAGCATTAGGGTACTCGAAACTGCTCGTTGCTCGGACGAATACTTCGCCCGCTCGAGAAAATGGCAGCTCCCGCCGTTTTGCTTTTTGGCGGCCAGAAACAGAGCCAATCACAAGCCAGGAGACTCTGCACTCCACCCAGCATGACGTGGTACCCTTACACGTCGATAGCAGTGGTTGGCTGGCCAGATCAGGTGACCCTGGGATAGACTAGCCGCTGCCCGCGCTGCTCGGATCATTCTGTGTCTGGATGCCGCTAGGGAGAGAGCTGCTGCTGGTCAGGGAAAGCGTTAGGGTGTTCTATTAGCTTACTGTTAGGCAGGAGTGATTCTCCAAGAACCCAACAGCCCTTCTTAGGGGTGGCTAGAAAATAGCCATAGCAATAGGATAGGATTGTTTGGTTCTAAAAACTCAAAAAAAAAACAAAAAACACAAAAAAAAAACAAAAAACACAAAAAAACACAAAAAAAAACAAAAAAAAGTAAAAAAAAAAAAAAAGTTATAACTCTCATTTTAAAAATGTTTAACCCCAGGGCTAGGGGTAGAGGACGAGGGCCTAAATGTCTCCAAAAGAGAACAGCAATTGCAACTATATCATTAGGTATCGAATGAAATTGTAATTGTACTAAAGTGGGGTGTCGATCAAAACACCTTTTATATTTAAAGAGATCCTGTCTCCAGGAGACCCATTTTTGGCTTCCTCCCAGTCCGCTCTACCATACATTGCCAAACAGTATTTGTAAAAAAAATAGCTTTTACAGTAAAAAAGATATTAGTTTATTGTTATATAAATAACAATAAATTATATATTATATTTATTGTTTTATTTCGTCCATGTGAGCTGTGACTACGCACATGTCCCCTGGGTGTGGCTATAGAGGAGTGGTTCCTCCTCCCCCTTGATGGGTGGAACATCCCCTCTATGGATGATGCAGGGGGTAAACAACAGGGTGAACAGCCGGAAGATCGGAGGATTTTTTCATTTGAAAAGGACACATGGAGGGCTGGTAGGAATTTCTCCTCTACAGCCACGCCTACCTTTAAGTTACTACCTGAGCAAAAACACACTCACACCACATAGAAAAAAAACATTTTGTAGAAAGGTTGTTCGGCAAAAGAATGGGCATTGGAGGCCCTAATGTACTCCTTCTAGAGTGGCAGTTCCACATCTAATAACTGACCACTCACCCCTTTTAGATGATAGATCAAGGAGAAGAATATGAAGGTCACTAGGTGGTTCTTGTCACTTAAAATTTCTGTCCAGTGTAGCACAGAGCAAGGAAACTTCAAGGCAATACAGATGCCCTTGTCTCAAATGCATTGTTTAATGTCATGAGTTCACTATGGTGGGTCTGAACAGAGGAAGACGGTATGTAAGAATTTGAGAGGAGTAGTTTGGGAGGACAGAAATACATACAGCAAATTAAATGTCTGTGTAAAAGCCCTGGAATTGTCTGGAGTAGCCAAAGTGTTAATGTAGACATACGGTAAGCAGGAGTAGTCTGTTTTGTCTGTCGGCCTTAGCAACTCGGCCTGCTTACTATGCAGTAAGAGTAGGCTATTAATGGAATGCCTACTGCATCCGTGCTTTGGTGCCTGGATTTTGTTATAGTGCACGTGGTGGGTCACTGTTCTTATCAGGCCCTGACATAAAGTGTATATCAGAAGTAGTAGGTGAGACATACCTGGGTATTTGAATGCTGGACCATGTTGCAAACAGAAAGGTGACTGAGTTCTCCATATCTGTTGGATAAAGTGGTGCCGTCATCCAGGAACTCGTATAGCTAAGGTCAGATACGTATTAGACAGTGCCCAGCTGGCATGAAGGAGATGTAAAAGGCGCAGCGTATGTAAATCTCAATAGCACTTTTGGCCATTGGTCCCACGAAAATCACAACACTTCTAGTGGAAGATTTTTTTGGCATCATGCAAAAGTTATGCAATGGCTTTATAAAAATATATTTTGTCATATCTTTGCATTTTTCAAATGCTTTATATGAATAGGAAAGTTTTCAAGTAAATAACCACTTGTTACTGCTATTCTACTAGTAGATCATAAATGAATACAGCATGCAATGTCATCGCTGCCTCAAAGCTATAGGATCTTGCGTGTATCAAAAGTGGTATGGACTCTCGTGATAGGGATGTAATATACCCCTGTACAAGGCACTGGGTCGGCCTCACCTGGAATATGTCGTCCAGTTCTGGGTACCGGTCCATAAAAAGGAATGCCTGGAGCTGGAGTGGGTTCACGTAGAGCCACAAAATGATAAGGGGTATGGAGGGTCTTAGTTATGAGGAAAGATTAAACAACTAGATTATTTAGTCTGGAAAAGAGACGACTACGAGGGGACATATAATTTATTTAAATATATGAATGGTCCATACAAAATATGGTGGTAAGTTGTTTCAGATTAGATCAATCAAAAACGAGGGGGCACTGTCTCCGTCTGGAGAAAACAAGGTTTAATCACCGGAGGCGCAGGGCTTTTTTTATATTGAGAACTGTCACTCTGTGGATAGCCTGCCTCAGGCGCTGGTCACAGCAGGGACAGCAGAGAGCTTTAAGAAGGGTCAGATGCCTTTTTACACTAAACATTGACGGTTATGTTATATAGATTGTCTCCCCTAAATCCCTTCCTCATCCAATCCCTTCCCTTCCTGGTGAACTGATGGACAGTCTTTTTTCACCGTATAACAATAAACTATGAAACTATGTACTACTATAACATGTACAGAAAAGGGTTGTGTGAAATGGGCTCACGGCTAAGCCTTTTTCATATGAGTGGTGAGTACTCTATATTACCTAGCTGACACTCGCTTTCCTAACCATCTTTAAAGCCGGAACCCCCCTGCTGATTGTGTGATGACAGCTGCGTAACCTGTTAAGGAGACTCTAGAAAGAACAAAGCTATGGGACAAGTGATACGAGGGTTGGAAATTTGAATACATACAGGGCGCAGATTTACTACCGCGGACCCTTATTCGCAATCCAGCGGCGCGTTCTCTGCGGTGGATTCGGGTCCTTCCGGCGATTCACTAAGCATTCCCTCGATGTCCACCAGGTGTCGTGCTGCGCTGAAGTCCGCCGAGCCCCGCCGGAGTCACAATCCTGATACTGTTGAAGGTAATGTGTGTCCCGACACAGTTTTTTATTAATGCAGCGGTTTCTCCAAATCCGTCCCCACGATTCCATCACGTGCATGCCGGCCGGATGCTCCACAATCCGATCGCGTGCGCCAAAAACCCAGTTGTCGGCAAATACAAGGTGCCAATCTGCGCAAAATAATCTCGTTGTAACATAGCGGTTTCGAGAAAACGCGATCCGTTTGGTCCTCGCTTATATCAATCGACGTGCCCCCAGTACTCCCAATCTTCGCTAGTTAGAAGCAAAAAGAAAGCGTTACTCTTTTGGTATCATTAATACATTTACTGGGTGCTCAGGGTGCCAATGATGGAGATGGGGGTGTGAAAGCTTAAATCTCGGACTTGACTTGGGAGCAGCATGATGCATATGGCCAGAGGTATACAGAGATTGAGATGCAGACACAGTAGACAAAGCGTATATCTTTGTGGTATTATTTGATATATTTAACTAAACACTATAGGTCTGTCTTTATTATCAATCCAATTGATAAAATAAAACACAATTAATTCTACCTTCATGGCTATGCTTCCCAACTATATATTTTGTGATGAGATAATACTATATGTGATTTAGCGGTATAATTGCTTTTTTATTGTGATTGGTAAAAAAAGAAAATCTTAAATAATTGCTTTAAAAAAACAATCTCCAACTATTCAAAAACTGTGGCTGTCAGAATGTTAGATATAAAATAGTTTGAGAGTGTTTATTGTGATAAATGTTGGACCAAAAAGGTGCTAAATCTTAATTGAACACCTTAGATTTAAATGGATTTGTCTTTGTTAATTACTAGCTACCAAAATGTTCTCACTCCTCTGAAGTGTTAAAAAATTGATAATACGAATTTGACAAATGGTATTCATTTTAACCACTAGGAATATTTGGTAGTTTATATTTATTTTTATAGCAAGAACAAGAAAAAGTATCATAACGACCAGGATTGTTAACAATCTTTATTAATACATAACAAGAACAAGAGACCAAAAAATAGATAAACACTTAAATGTGTACTGGTATACACTGCAAAGACTCAGTAGGTGAAAACACATACAACACCATCACAAACCCCTCTGGCTTAACAAATTCAAGCGGTGTTTCTGTAAACAATTTGTGTTAACATAATGTAAACAGATGATGAGATACATCAAGTCAATAGAGATAGATAGTATATACAAAAACCCTCTCTATCAACCTGTCAGATTGAAAAGGTTTGCAAGGTGTTCAGTCAATAAACGACAAGGAATGCGCAAGGGTAATAAACACCTAACAACACAGTTTTCTACCACCACCAAAACTTCAGGTTATACTTTAAGATACTATTAGGTAACTTACAATAGACAGTCCCCACTGAAGGACAAGCGGACTAAAGACGACCCCTAGTTAGATGGACCTTTCTGCGTACTGTGACCTCTGGTGAAGCTCTCTGGATCTTTACTTTAGTCCCACACCTGCATGAGCAGCTGTAAGGTGTCTGTATGAAGCTTTATTCATAATCCCTCTTTCCATTTATGGACAGGAATCTCTGGTTGATAGGTAAAAGACAGGAGATTCCCCTTACTTCAATAAAGTGGTGAAGAACTTTAATAGATATATACTGTATTCTTAATTATCTGACATCCTGCCCCGCTCACAACCTGAAGTAAAGTGGCCAACCCCTTATGATCAAGCAAACATACAGTATACTGAACATTAGACCCTGTACATTGAGTATTCCACCAAAATCTGCTGACCATAATAGACATTCAATACAATTTTTGGTAAGGCTCCAAAACCATAAAATGGTCCTTTACTGATCCAGGTGCAGTATTGTGCAGGCCCATGAAGGTGGTTGTTTTATCTTATTTTTAACGATTTTTTTTTGTCATTATGAATGTTAGTTTTCAGGCCTTAGACACTATAGTTTTCCTGTAGAGTGATGCAAAATTATATAGATATTCACATAATGCAGCCTAAACAATATAAAAAGTGCCTGTAAGGCATACTGCTGATGACAGCTACTGTTTATTTTGCAAAATGCGCTATAACCTTTTCCCAAGAGTGACAGAATACGTTTGGATGAAACACAGTAGAATCCTATGGCTTTGCTTTTTGATTAATCACACAATTATACATATCATTTACAATCTTTAAGAATAGCATTGTATTAGATATTTGCCCCTCGGTAAAAAGTATTTATATGGAAAATGTCTACTGTGGCCTTATAATAAAATATGGCAGATCAAGGTTTATCAAGACAGTACAAGTTTTTTGTTGTTGCATATGCAGTCTGTCCCTGGATGTTTCTTTATTTAAAGATGATGCAGAAAATACAGTACATTAAAGCTTGTAAATTTTTAGTCAAGTATTATTCATTTAAATTAGGAATACAGAGTAGGATCAGTTGAAAACTGTTGTAAAGTGTTATATAGCAGTGTCGGGCTCAGGGTCAGTGAAACCCCGGACCACCATGACTATGACACAAGCCGACACCTGGGACCGGAATGCAAGTGGCACCCGGTCTTCACCAGAACCCACCGCAAACCAATTGGTCTTGCTGTGGTGTGGTACCACCAGGTCGTTCCACAGGTGCACTAGTCCGCGGTGGCAACCAAGGTCGAGGTGCAGGAATGGCAGCAATCTTGTCGGGACAGGAACTTAGCCAGGACAGGCGTCAATGACGAAACTGATATGGAAGGTCAGGGCTGGCAGAATGTCAGGGCTGGGATGAAGGAGTGAGGTCAGGGTCAGGTCCGAGGGTAACAACAGGAGATCAGATACAAGGAACGCAATGAAAAGCTTTCTCTTAGCTCAAATATCTGCGGGGGTTGATGGGAGCAGCCGGCTTAAATAGAAAACCCGGAGTGGCCAGCGCCAGTCAGTGGTGTGCTGACCCTTTAAATCTTCGAGAGATTGTAGTATGGCAGTAATGATAGGATATATCTAAATTCTTACCTGATTACATGAGCTCATTCTATCCTCTCTACTAAACAGCTGTCCCCGCGTGCGACACTTTTGATGCGACACTATTCACGTACGCCTAATCTGTCGCATCTCCTTACATAGTTGGCAATAGGATCAGACCTTACACATTGTTCGCATCATCCGACCCCGCCCCTGGGGAGGGACTTCCTGTTTAAATAGTCAGCTCACACAACAGAGTCACTAGCGTCCTCCTGTGTGCAGCAAGCACATACTAAGCGCCAGCACCCAGATACTCTTTGGTAGACAGCTTTGGTGAGCATTACCTGTTTTCTTGATTTTAGATACTATGGTATATGTCTGCACAGCTTTGTTCACTCTGATACCCTGTTGTCTTACTAATATCATGTATGATGTGAACTACATTGTGTTGATGAATCCTGGCCTCTGAGATCTTAGACCTACTACACGTTGAACTGACTACATGATATTGCATTGATGTTCTTGGATTTTTCCACTATTATGTATGTATGTATATATGGTTTTTATATCCACTTGTATATTCATGTCAATATTAAGTTGATATATGTTGATTTACAGTGGTTTGAGAAAGGCCCTGTGGCGGAAACGTCACACAAGTATTACTGCTTTATCACTTTGAAGATATTAAATGCATGTTAAAACCATTGGAGTGTGTGGTCACAATTTTACTTTACTGATAGGATATATCAGACAATCTAGGGTTAAATCAGGGGTTCTGAAAAATAATAAAAAGAAAAAAGTTATAATAAAAAAAATTAAAAATCAAATCACCCCCTTTTCCCTAGAACTGATAAATATAAATAAGAAGTAAATAATAGGTATTAACATTAGGTATCGCCACATCCAAAAATGCCCGATATAAAAAAAATATAATAATGTTTTTTCACTGTGTTTAGCCCATTATGAAAAATAGAGAACACAGTCGAAAATGGCACTTTTTTGCCATTTTAAAAATATAAAGAATTCTATAAAAAAGAAAGTCTTGTACAGTCCTAAAATTTTTCATTGAAAACATCTCAAAGCTGCAAAAAATGACACCACCACAGCTTCATACACCAAAGTATGAAAAAGTTATTAGCGCCAGAAATGGCAAAATCTAAAAAGAAAAATTTACAGGAGGTTTAATTTTTGTAATGTATGTAAACATTAAAAACTTTAAAAATGTGGTATCCCCATATCGTACCGACCCAAAGAATAAAGTAGACATGTCATTTGGGTGCACAGTGAAATTCATAAAATCTAAGCCCACAAGGAAACTGCGCAAATGCGTTTTTTCACCAATTCCACTGCTTTGGAATTGTTTCCTGCTTACCAGTACACAGCTGGAATATTAAATACCACTATTTGTTACATAGAAAAAAGCCACCACACAGCTCTGTGCATGGAAAACTAAAAAAAGTTATAGATTTTAGATGGGGAGTGAAAAATGAAAACCCAAAAGCTGATGGGAAGGGTGGTAAGGCATGAGGAAAATGCCATTTATTTATTTTAAATGCTTTAAAATTACATTTGAGAATGTTTTTTTTTTTTTAAATTAAAAAAAAACTTTTATATGTTCTTTCTAAATACAAATTATCTTACAAAACTGAGACAAAACTTGGCAATCAGAATGTTCAAAATTCTCGGAGCATTTATTGGCTGATTTTAAATTTTTGGCAAATATGAACATTCATAAAGCTAACAGATTGTTTATGGGAAGGTATATGTACATATTATGACGTTTCTTTTTGTTAGTTGCACAAAGTAGACCACAATTTAATACAACTATATATGCTTCAAAAAACCACTAGTGCACATTCATTTATATATTACTTCTTATTTTAACTTACCTTTAACTTAACACCCATTACGGTATTCAAAAAAAAAGTCTGACTAACAAATGTTTAGAGAGATGTATTCTCGTTAATTATTCTCTGTACAGGATTTTTTAAAGTAATTTACTTTTGCCAGCCCCCTGTAGTACATACCAGCCCTCTTTAGTACATAGCCAACTCCCCCTGTATATCTAGCCAGCCCCTGTAGTATAAGCCTGCAGTGCCTAGCCCCTGTAGTATATAGTCAGCCAGCCCCTATAGTATATAGCCTGCTAACCCCTGTAGTATAGCCAGCCCCCTTTAGTATAAAGCCTGCAAGCCCCTGTAGTATACAGCCTGCCAGCCACCTGTGGTTTATAGCTGCAGCCCCCGAGTATAAACCTGCCAGCCCCTGTAGTATATACCTGCCAGTCTAGGTAGCATATAGCCTGCCAGCCCCTGTGGTATATAGACAGCCAGCCCCCCTCTATATTAGCCGCCAGCCCCCTGTAGTATTAAACCTGCCAGCCCCTGTAGTATATAGCCTGCCAGCCCCTAGTATATAACCTACAGCCCCTGTCCCCAATATAATTCCTGTAAGAAAAAGAAAAACAGTGCCTTCCGCTCTCTGACATCATAGTGTGTGCCGATGCCGGAGCACATGTAGTAAATGTCAGCGAGCGGCTGACAGTCAGATCCCAGCCCCATTTAGGGTATGTCGCCATGACACTCTTCTAGCCTGCTGCCGCGTGCCTCTGCATGCCGTCCCCTATAGTGTCAGGGTCAATTATTGCATGTTTTAGATACTATCTAGCTTCATTCTGTCACTCTGTCATGGCCATGCTGTTGCCCATAATTTTGGCATAATGGTGCGTTTAGCAGCCTCAGAGGCATCCATGCATGCTGCCCCTGCTGTTTCCTGTCCATTTCCGTGGTGTTTCCATCCTTTTCTGATGGTTCCCAGGTGTTTGGCCAAGCTTCCCTGTGCAGAGCCTTGGTCCCCTTGAAAAATGCTCGAGTCTCCCATTGACTTCAATGGGGTTCGTTATTCGAGACGAGCACTCGAGCATCGGGAAAAGTTCGTCTCGAATAACGAGTACCCGAGCATTTTAGTGTTCGCTCATCTCTAATCATTATATTACCTTTAATTATCTAAGAAATGTGCTGGATTTCTAAATGTCTCCAAAAGAGAACAGCAATTGCAACTATATCATTAGGTATCGAATGAAATTGTAATTGTACTAAAGTGGGGTGTCGATCAAAACACCTTTTATATTAAAGAGATCTGTCTCCAGGAGACCCATTTTTGGCTTCCTCCCAGTCCGCTCTACCATACATTGCCAAACAGTATTTGTAAAAAAAAAATAGCTTTTACAGTAAAAAGATATTATTTTTATTGTTATATAAATAACAATAAATTATATATTATATTTATTGTTTTATTTCGTCCATGTGAGCTGTGACTACGCACATGTCCCCTGGGTGTGGCTATAGAGGAGTGGTTCCTCCTCCCCCTTGATGGGTGGAACATCCCCTCCATTTAGGGTATGTCGCCATGACACTCTTCTAGCCTGCTGCCCGTGCCTCTGCATGCCGTCCCCTATAGTGTCAGGGTCAATTATTGCATGTTTTAGATACTATCTAGCTTCATTCTGTCACTCTGTCATGGCCATGCTGTTGCCCATAATTTTGGCATAATGGTGCGTTTAGCAGCCTCAGAGGCATCCATGCATGCTGCCCCTGCTGTTTCCTGTCCATTTCCGTGGTGTTTCCATCCTTTTCTGATGGTTCCCAGGTGTTTGGCCAAGCTTCCCTGTGCAGAGCCTTGGTCCCCTTGAAAAATGCTCGAGTCTCCCATTGACTTCAATGGGGTTCGTTATTCGAGACGAGCACTCGAGCATCGGGAAAAGTTCGTCTCGAATAACGAGTACCCGAGCATTTTAGTGTTCGCTCATCTCTAATCATTATATTACTTTATTATCTAGAAATGTGCTGGATTTCTAAATGTCTCCAAAAGAGAACAGCAATTGCAACTATATCATTAGGTATCGAATGAAATTGTAATTGTACTAAAGTGGGGTGTCGATCAAAACACCTTTTATATTAAAGAGATCTGTCTCCAGGAGACCCATTTTTGGCTTCCTCCCAGTCCGCTCTACCATACATTGCCAAACAGTATTTGTAAAAAAAAAATAGCTTTTACAGTAAAAAGATATTAGTTTATTGTTTATAAATAACAATAAATTATAATTATATTTATTGTTTATTTCGTCCATGGAGCTGTGAATACGCACATGTCCCCTGGGTGTGGCTTGATGGACAAGTGTCTTTTTTCAACCGTATAAACTATGAAACTATGAAACTATGTACTACTATATACATTGTACAGCAGTAAAAAGGGTTGTGTGAAATGGGCTCACGGACTAAGCCTTTTTCATATGCAGTGGGTGAGATCTATATTACACAGCTGACACCTGCCTTTAACCATCTTTAAATGCCTGGAAGCCCCCCTGCTGATTGGTGAAATGACAGCTGGTAACCTGTTAAAGGGAGACCCTAGAAAGAACAAAGCTATGGAGACAAGTGATAGAGGGGGAAATTTGAATACATAGGGGCAGATTTACTTACCCGGCCCATTCGCAATCCAGCGGCGCGTTCTCTGCGGTGGATTCGGGTCTTCCGGCGATTCACTAAGGCAGTTCCCTCGATGTCCACCAGGTGTCGCTGCTGCATTGAAGTCCGCCGAGGCCCGCCGGAGTTCACAATCCTATACTTGATGAAGGTAAGTGTGTGTCCCGCGACACTTTTTTTTAAATGCAGCGGTTTCTCCAAATCCGTCCCCACGATTTCCATCACGTGCATGCCGGCAGCGATGCTCCACAATCCGATCGCGTGCGCCAAAAACCCAGGGCAATACAGGAAAAATCGGCGCAAATCGGAAATATTCGGGTAACACGTCAGGAAAACGCGAATCGGGCCCTTAGTAAATGACCCCCATAGACTCCAATCTTTCTAGTTAGATAAAAAAGAAAGCGTTACATGACATTAAATTACATTACTGGGTGCTCAGGGTGCCAATGATGGAGATGGGTGTGAAAGCTTAAATCTCTGGACTTGACTTGGGAGCAGCATGATGCATATGGCCAGAGGTATACATAGATATTGAGATGCAGACACAGTAGACAAAGCGTTATACTTTGTGGTATATTTGATATATTTTAACTAAACACTATAGGTCTGTCTTTATATCAATCCAATTATAAAATAAAAACAATTAATTCTACCTTCATGGCTATGCTTCCCATTATGTGATGAGATATTATTTATGTGATTGAAATCACCATTAAAAGATATTTAATTACTTGATTTTGATTGTGAATTGGTAAAAAAGATAAAAATCTTAAATAATTGCCTGTTAAAACACAATCTCCAACTATTCAAAAAACTGTGGCTGTCAGAATTTTAGATATAAAATAGTTTGAGAGTGTTTTATTGTGATAAATGTTGGACTCAAAAAGGTGCTAAATCTTAATTGAACACCTTAGATTTAAATGGATTTGTCTTTGTTAATTACTAGCTACCAAAATGTTCTCACTCCCTCTGAAGTGTTAAAAAAGTTGATAATACATGAATTTGACTAAATGGTATTCATTTTAACCACTAGGAATATTTGGTAGTATTATATTAGTTTTTATAGCAAGAACAAGAAAAAGTATCATAACGACCATGAATTGTTAACAATCTTTATTAGAATACATACAAAGAACAAGAGACCAAAAAAATAGATAAAACACTTAAAATGTGTACTGGTATACACTGCAAAGACTCAGTGAGGTGAAAACAATACAATCACCATCACAAACCCCTCTGGCTGTAACAAATTCAAGCGGTGTTTCTGTAAACAATTTGTGTAAACAATAATGTAAACAGATGATGAGATACATCACAAGTCAATAGGATAGATAGGTATATACTAAAAACCCTCTCTATACAACCTGTCAGATGAAAAGGTTTGCAAGGTGTGTCAGTCAATAAACAGACAAAGGAATGCGCAAGGGGTAATAAACACCTAACAACACAGTTTTCTACCACCAAAAACTTCAGGTTATACTTTAAGATACTATTAGGTAACTTATCAATACAGACAGTCCCCGACTGAAGGACAGCGGACTTAAAAACGACCCCTAGTTAAAGATGAACCTTTCTGCATACTGTGACCATTGGTGCAGCTCTCTGGATGCTTTACTTTAGTCCCACCCTGCAATGAGCAGCTGTAAGGTGTCTGTAATGAAGCTTTATTCATAATCCCTCTTTCCATTTTATGGACAGGAATCTCTGGTTGATGAGGTAAAAGACAGGAGGATTCACCTTACATTTCAATAAAGTGGTGAAGAACTTTAATAGATATATACTGTATTCTTAAATTATCTGACATCCTGCCCCGCTCACAACCTGAAGTAAAGTGGCCAACCCCTTATGATCAAGCAAACATACAGTATACTGAACATTAGACCCTGTACATTGAGTAGTTCCACCAAAATCTGCTGACCATAATAGACATTCACATACAATTTTTGGTAAGGCTCCAAAACCATAAAATGGTACTTTACTGCTCCTACTGCAGTAGTGTGCAGGCCCATGAAGGGGATCTGTTTTTATCTTATTTTTAACTTATTTTTTGTCATTATGAATGTAGTTTTCCAGGCCTTAGACACTATAGTTTTCCTGTAGAGTGATGCAAAAGTATATAGAATAATTCACATAATGCAGCCTAAACAATATAAAAAGTGCCTGTAAGGCATACTGCTGATGACAGCTACTGTTTATTTTGCAAAATGCAGCTATAACCTTCTTCCCAAGAGTGACAGAATACGTTTGGATGAAACACAGTAGAATCCTATGGCTTTGCTTTTTGATTAATCACACAATTATAACATATCTATTTACAATCTTTAAGACATAGCATTGTATTAGATATTTGCCCCTCGGTAAAAAGTATGTTATATGGAAAATGTCTACTGTGGCCTTATAATAAAAATATGGCAGATCAAGGTTACATCAAGACAGTACAAGTTTTTTTGTTGTTGCATAATGCAGCCTGTCCCTGGATGTTTCTTTATTTAAAGATGATGCAGAAAATACAGTACATTATAGCTTTGTCAATATTTAGTCAAGTATTATTCATTTTATAATTAGGTATACAGAGTAGGATCAGTTGAGATGCTGTTGTAAAGTGTTATATAGCAGTGTCAGGGCTCAGGGTCAGTGAAGCCCCTGGACCACCATGGACTATGACACAAGCCAACACCTGGGACCGGAATGCAAGTGGCACCCGGTCTTCACCAGAACCCGCCGCAAAACAATATGGTCTTGCTGCGGTGTGGTACCACCAGGTCGTTCCACAGGTGCGACTAGTTCGCGGTGGCAACCAAGGTCGAGGTGCAGGAATGGCAAGCAATCTCGTGGTCGGGGACAGGAACTTAGCCAGGACAGGCGGCAATGATACAGAAACTGATATGGAGCAGAAGGTCAGGGCTGGCAGTGAAGGAGTGAGGTCAGGGTCAGGTCCGAGGTAACAACAGGAGATCAGGATACAAGGAACGCAATGAAAAGCTTTCTCTTAGCTCAAATATCTGGCGGGGGTTGATGGGAGCAGCCGGCTTAAATAGAAAACCCGGAAGTGGCCAGCGCCAGTCAGTGGTATGCTGACCCTTTAAATCTTCGAGAGATTGTAGTATGGCAGTATATGATAGGATATATCTAAATTACTTACCTAGATTACATGAGCTCATTCTTATCTCTCTACTAAACAGCTGTCCCCGTGTGCGACACTTTTGATGCGACACATATTCACGTACGCCTAATCTGTCGCATCTCCTTACATAGTTGGCAATAGGATCAGACCTTACACATTGTTCGCATCATCCGACCCCGCCCCCTGGGGGAGGGACTTCCTGTTTAAATAGTCAGCTCACACACAGAGTCACTAGCGCATCCTCCTGTGTGCAGCAAGCACAATACTAAGTGCCAGCACCCAGATACTCTTTGGTAGACAGCTTTTGGTGAGCATTAACCTGTTTTCTTTGATTTTAGATACTACTGGTATATGTCTGCACAGCTTTGTTCACTCTGATACCCTGTTGTCTTACTAATATCATGTAATGATGTGAACTACATTTGTTGATGAATCCTGGCTCTGAGAATCTTAGACTACTACCACGTTGAACTGACTACATGGATATTGCATTGATGTTCCTTGGATTTTTCCACTATTATGTATGTATGTATATATGTATTTTATATCCACTTGTATATTTCATGTCAATATTAATGTTGTATATATGTTCGATTTACAGTGTTTGAGAAAGGCCCTTGTGGCGGAAACGTCACACAAGTATTACTGCTTATATCACTTTGAAGATATTAAATGCATGTTAAAACCCATTGGAGTGTGTGGTCACAATTTTACTTTACTGATAGGATATATCAGACAATCTAGGGTTAAATCAGGGGTTCTGAAAAATAATAAAAAAGAAAAAAGTTATAATAAAAAAAATTAAAAAATCAAATCACCCCCCCCTTTTCCCTAGAACTGATATAAATATAAATAAGAAGTAAATAATTAGGTATTAACATTAGGTATCGCCACATCCAAAAATGCCCGATATAAAAAAAAATATAATAATGTTTTTTCACTGTGTTTAGCCCATTATGAAAAATAGAGAACACAGTCGAAAATGGCACTTTTTTGCCATTTTAAAAAATATAAAGAATTCTATAAAAAGAGAAAGCTTGTACAGTCCTAAAAATTGTTTCATTGAAAACATCATCAAAAGCTGCAAAAAATGACACCACCCACAGCTTCATACACCAAAGTATGAAAAAGTTATTAGCGCCAGAAAATGGCAAAATCTAAAAAAGAAAAATTGTACAGGAGGTTTTAATTTTTGTAAATGTATGTAAACATTATAAAACCTTTAAAAATGTGGTATCCCCATAATCATACCGACCCAAAGAATAAAGTAGACATGTCATTTGGGTGCACAGTGAAATTCATAAAATCTAAGCCCACAAGGAAACTGCGCAAATGCGTTTTTTCACCAATTCCACTGCATTTGGAATTGTTTTCCTGCTTACCAGTACACAGCATGGAATATTAAATACCACCATTTGTTACACAGAAAACAATCCACCACACAGCTCTGTACATGGAAAACTAAAAAAAGTTATAGATTTTTGAAGATGGGGAGTGAAAAATGAAAACCCAAAAGCTGATGGGAAGGGTGGTAAGGCATGAGGAAAATGCCATTTATTTATTTTAAATGCATTTAAAATTTACATTTGAGAATGTTTTTTTTTTTTTAAATTAAAAAAAAACTTTTAATATGTTCTTTCTAAATACAAATTATCTTTACAAAATCACTGAGAACAAAACTTGGCAATCAGAATGTTCAAAATTCTCGGAGCATTTATTTGGCTGATTTTAAATGTTTGGCAAATATGAACATTCATAAAAGCTAACAGATTGTTGTATGGGAAGGTAATATGTACATATTATGACTGTTTCTTTTTGTTAGTTGCTACAAAGTAGACCACAATTTATACAACTATATTATGCTTCAAAAAACCACATAGTGCACATTCATTATATATTACTTCTTATTCTTTAACTTACCTTTAACTTAACAACCCATTTACGGTATTTCAAAAAAAATGTCTGACTAAACAAATGTTTATAGAGAGATGTATTTCTCGTTAATTATTCTCTGTTACAGGATTTTTTAAAGTAATTTTACTTTTGCCAGCCCCCTGTAGTACATAGCCAGCCCTCTTTAGTACATAGCCAGACATCCCCCTGTAGTATATAGCCAGCCCCCTGTAGTATATAGCCTGCTAGCCCCTGTAGTATATAGTCAGCCAGCCCCCTATAGTATATAGCCTGCTAGCCCCTGTAGTATATAGCCAGCCCCCTTTAGTATAAAGCCTGCAAGCCCCTGTAGTATACAGCCTGCCAGCCTCCTGCGGTATTTAGTCTGCGAGCCCCCTGTAGTATAAAGCCTGGCAGCCCCCTGTAGTATATAGCCTGCCAGCCTAGGTAGCATATAGCCTGTCATCCCCTGTAGTATATAGACAGCCAGCCCCCTCTAATATATAGCCTGCCAGCCCCCTGTAGTATTAAGCCTGCCAGCCCCCTGTAGTATATAGCCTGCCAGCCCCCTAGTATATAACCTACAGCCCCAGCCCCCAATATAATGCCTGTAAGAAAAAGACAAACAGTGTGCCTTCCGCTCTCTGACATCATAGTTGTGCCGATGCCGAGCACATAGTAGAATGTCAGCGAGCGCTGACGTCATGATCCCACGATGGATGTGTGCAGGGACAACGGAGCAGATATAAGAGAAACAGCCGGGCGTCGTCGGGAGGTGAGCAAATTTATATATACGGTTACTATATCGGGTGCCAATTTGCTAACCCACTTTTCTTTTACAGAATTTTGTATTTTATTTTAAATTGATTGCCTTATAATTATATAATTATTACTAGTACACATAGAACACATATCTAAGCTGTAGTACAGCTAATAACTATTTTCCCCTGAAGTACTAGATTTTGAACCTTGTTATTTCTTTTCATATTTCTGGTTTGGCAGCATTTTTGCACTTTATAGTACATATCCTCGATCATATCATTGCAAATTGCTAGTCAAGGACTAAAATACAGAATGCAAGCCTTAAGTAACTTCCCTGCTTCAGTGAAATCCAATAAGATACCCCACAGGAAAGAAAAATTGGCAGAGGAAGGTAAGAAATATCATGAGGGCATTTGGCTGGCCTGCAGAGAATTTAAAAAAAATCTGAATAGAATCTTAACAGTGTCCCACGCGTGTGGCACATAATTTTCCTGGTTTCTAAAATTCAACCTGAACAGATTGTCCTTATTTGCTCTCCCCAATCAGAAATCTAAGCTACAAAACTAGTTATTGTGACCTAGTGGTATATTAAACAAGTTCGGTCATTGCTTTAGTGAGGTCTTAGTCGCAATGTTTCAATCTGTTGATTCCATCGGTTTTAAGTTTAGGTTAAAAAGCCGACTCCATGTTAAGAATGTGATAAAAATAACATCAGAAATGACTTTCAATATCTAATAAGAATGTGTCATGCTGATACCCTGTAAAAAAGAAATTTACAACCTTGATCACTAGTTTTGAATCACCTTGACAATGCTAGTTGAATAAATCATCAAAATGTTATCAAGATTTTACAAAGAAGAATATGAGAGAAAAGGAACTGTATACACGAGTCCCTGGGTTACATACAAGATGGTTTCTGTAGGTTTGTTCTTACGTTGAATTTGTATGTAAGTCGGAACGTGTATATTTTATATTTGTAACCCCAACCAATTTTTTTGGTCTCTGTACATTTGGATTTTAAAAATGTTTGGTTGTTATAGAACCGGGATTATACCATAAATCTTAACTACAGACACATTTAACAACGGTTATAGCTGTTTAATGTTGCTGGGACTAAAGTACAGTAAATTACCAACATCCATAGTCCTTTTGTAACTAGGGTCGTCTGTAAGTCTGGTCTCTTATAGGGGGACCGTCTGTATATTACAAAGTGACAATTGTATTAAGATTATGATTAAATGTCTTAATAAAAATATGCATTTATAATTCCTGCTAATATCCATCCAATAAGCTCCTGGTACTGAACATTGACCTCTGTTAAGTGTATTTTACATGCACTTGCAATGTAATTTAAGAATTGTCCATTGTTAATTTTGTTTTGCAAGCAGACAAAAAAGGGAAAAGCTACCTCACGTCACTGAAGGAATTTCCCATGCAGTCATCACGGAGTGCTCCTGCTGCCATTGACCAGTGGCGTGAATCCGAAAATATGGAAGAACACTTTCTTTTAAATTCTTCATGCTTTATTGTTTATACAGCAGTCCCCGGTTACATACAAGATAGGTCTGTAGGTTTGTTCTTAAGTTGAATTTGTATGTAAGTCGGAACTGTATATTTTATCATTGTAGCTCAGCCCGAACTTTTTTGGTCTCTGTACAACTGTATTTTAAAAATGGTGGGTTGTCATAAGAATCAGGATGAAACACTAAAGCTTCATTACAGACACCTCTGATAACTGTTATAGCTGTTTATATTAGCCTAGGACTACCACAATAATTACCAATATCCAAGGTCCCGTTTGTAACTATGGGTGTCGTGTAAGTTCATGTTCTTAAGTAGGGGACCGCCTGTAAATAAAAGTGGTAGACAAAAACAATACGCTAAAGGGCTCACCCAACCAGCTTTGTGCCTGGACCTCACCGTGCCTGGAGGAGGATGCTGAGAGCTGTGCACTGTGTGCTCGACACGAGAAGCCGTAACCGGAGCCATTGAAATGTATGGGGCCAAGATCTGTTGCGGATCATATGATGATATCCCGGCCCCATTGCGGTCGCGTCAATGTACCCTTAGCTACATTTTCAGCCTATGCGTTTTGTATAACATTCTTACTCATGGCATTAATGAATTTAATTGTTTTGCTAGCCTGGAGCTTATTCACTTGACTAATGGAAATAATTCCTCAATTGGGTTGTCTGAATTGGAAATGTTTTATGGCTCTGTTAAATAACAAAGAAGGTATACATAGTACATCGGTCCTTTTCCTTCTGTTCACGGTGGTCCTGTCACTGCCTGACTATGTTGGATATACAAGCATAATGAATATTACCTCATTACCTCCAACAGGGTGCAGTGATCAGTGGATCCTCTGGACCACCGCGGGAGATGGAACTAGCCAACACCCTGGACCGGAGCTTAGCGGCACCTGGTATTCCACCACTAGGTCGTTCCAAGTGTGACTAGCCCACGGTGGCAGCCAAGGTCGAGTACCTTAGCGCATGCAATCTCGTAGTCGGTCCAGGCACAGGGTCAGGGCAGGCGGCAGAGATGCAACGTCAAGTCCAAGTCCGAGGTCAGCAACAGAGGTCCAGGCAGGTGGAACGGGAAACACAGGCACACGGAACACAGCAACACGGAGGACCTCGGGTAACACGGCAACACAGGAATCAGGACGGGAACACACGGAACACAGGAACGCAGGAATGCAGGAATCACGGAAACGCTGAATACTCGCTTGAAGCTTTCTCTCAAGGCTATGAGGCACAAAGTCCGGCAGGAATGATGGGAGACAAAGGTTAAATCAGACAGGAAATGACCACACCAATCACCTGCGCGCTGGCCCTTTAAATCTTGAGACAGTGCCGCGCGCAGCGCCTCCTGGACGGGCCCGCGCGAGACCTATCCCGGACGGGGCGGGACCAGGAGGGGTGAGTGCACAGGACGGACCGGGCAGCGGAGAGGCACGGGTGCAGACCCCGATCCGCGGTATGGATCGCGGGGGTGCCCGTGAACAGTACCCCCTCCCCCTCTTCTTCTTGGTCCAAGAAACCTCTGAGGAGAGTCCGATCAGAAGATTCTCTTCAGGCTCCCAGGATCTCTCCTCAATGGCCCGAACCCTTCCAATCTACAGAAGAACCCGCTTACCCCTTACGAACTTTCATTGTCCATGAACCTCCTTGACTTACATCATCATCTGGAGAATCCAGCCTCAGGGGCCGGAGGAGGGGATTGCTGGGTGAAGCGGTAAGACACTGGCTGCAGGAGGTACAGGAAGGAGTTCGGGATGCGCATAATGGAGGAGGCGGAGCTTGGAGGCCACTTGATTGATGCGCTTGATACTACCTCAAAGGGGCCAAGGAACCGAGGCCCAAGTTTTTATTAGCTGGGTATCTTAAGCCGGACGTATCTGGAGGATAGCCATACTTTGTCACCAGGAGATAGAGACAGAGAGCTCGACGTCCTTTTATCAGCCTGGTCTTGGTACGGTCTGTATCTCGTAGAAGGCTGGCGGGTCTGGTCCTCAAACGGCCTTGAGATCCTCACCATATCCTCCACCGCAGGGACCAACAGAGGGAGTAGACAGCGGGAGAGGTGGGCGAGGAATACTTCCATAGACCACAAAGAACAGAGCCGAACCATTAGATCCCGAGCCATGAATTGTAAGAGAACTCACCCAAGCTAGAAGGTCAGTCCAATTGTCTTGTGGGGCTGAGACGAAGTGCCGCAAGTAGCAGCCCAAAGTCTGGTTCACACCTCTCTACTTGACCATTCGACTGAGGGTGGTAAGCAGGAAGAAAAGTCAAGGATGACCTGCAGCTGGAAGATATGTTTGAAGAACAAACTGGCAAGCTGTGGTGAAGACGGAAGACCTGGAAGGGGAACAAAATGGGACACTTTGGAAAACCGGTCTGTCACCACCCTGATGACAGTATTGCCCGAGGAGACAGGCAGATCGGTAACAAGTCCATTGCCACTGAGACCACCGGCGACTGGTATCGGCAACGGGAGTAACAGTCCAGCTGTTTGAGATGAAGGCTTTATTGCGGCACATGAGGAGCAGATCCCAAAACTCCCGAACATCTTTGACCAGGTCCTGGCCACCAGTAAATACGGGAGATGAGGGCCACGAGCGTTGCACCCCAGGTGTCCCAGCCAGGCGAGAAGAATGTCCCCAAGACAGAATCCTCTTTCCTGAGAGCAGTCTAACAACTCGTCTTGCCAGGAGGTAGCTGCCGAAGGTCCACCGGAGCTGCACAACAGCTGATCAGGAGAAATTATGTGCCGAGGAACTGGTTCATCTGCCAACACATCTGAAGATGGACAGTGCATCAGCCTGACATTCTTGTCTGCCGGACTAAAATGAATCATCAGGTCAAACGGGAGAAGCCAAAGACACCCGGCTTGCCTGGATTCAGGCGCAGGCTGTCTGAGGTACAGAACGATTCTTGTGGTCAATGTACACCAACACAGGATGGAGCTCTCCCTCTAGAAGATACCGCCATTCTTCAAGAGCAAGTTTGATGGCTAACAGTTCTGTCTCCATAGAATAATTTCTCTCAGCTCTGGGGAAAAAGTCTTGGAAAGAACCGCAAGTCAAGTTCGGCCCTTGGGCCCTTTCTGAATGAGCACTGCTCTCCGCTCCTATGGAGGATGCGTCCACCTCCAGAAGAAAGGGTTTGTCGTATCTGGCCGAGAGCACGGAGCCGAGGAGAAAGGCGGACTTTCACTTGGCGAAGGCCATTTCAGCAGCCGGAGACCAGGCACTTGGATATGCACCTTCTGTGGGCGCACCACGATGGGAGCACCAGAGTGGAAATGGGGAATAAACTGCCGGTAATAGTTCCGCAAACCCAGGAACCTCTGTATGGCTTGGAGACCCTCTGGACGTGGCCACTGAAGAATTTGCAGACGCTTTGCGGGGTCCATCTGGAGGCCTCTTATGTAACCTAGAGGAAAGAGAGTGCTGGGGTGAAACAGGCATTTTTCTAACTCTACTTGGCATAGAGTGTGATTAGCAAGAAGTCGACCTGAACTTGTCGTACGTGTGCCTGGTGTGGACTCAAGGTCTGGAGAGTACACCAAGATGTCATCTGGTAGACCACGACACATGTATAAAGAAGGTCCCGAAATTGTCGTTCACAACTCCTGAAAAACCACAGGGCATTACACAGTCCAAAGGGCATTACTAGTACTCAAGTGCCCGTTCACGGGTGTTAAACGCCGTCTTCCACTCGTCACCTTTGCGAATCCGGATGAGATTGTAGCACACGGAGGTCAACTTGAAAGAACCCCTTGGAACCACGCAGGCGATCAAAAGTTTCTGTAATCAACGCAGGGGGTAACGTTTTTTTAACCCGTGATCTTATTCCGCCACACGATAGTCTATACAGGGACGTAGAAGCCGTCCTCTTGGTAACAAAGAAGAAACCTGCGCCACCGGAAGAGGAGACTTGCGTATAAACCCCTCTGCAATTCTCTTTGATGTAGTCGGACATGGCTATAGACCAGTACAGAAAGAGATAGACACGACCTCTGGGAGGAGTGGGCGCCAGAAGAAGATCCACAGGGCAATCATAGGGACAATGTGGTGGCAAAATCGCTGCCTGGCTTCTTGGAGAAAACATCCGAAAAGTCCAGATAACAAGCTGGCAGACCCTCCAGAGACTTGGGAGCCAGAGTCGAAGTCTTACCGTAGCGGACGGGAATCTGCATACAACGTAGCACAGTTCGGTCCCCACGGAGGATTTGCCCGGAGATCAAGTCCATTACAGGGCATAAGCTGCAAACCAGGGGAGACCCAGTAGTGAGCATGTGCTTTTGGGGCAGCACAAAAAATGAAAGTCTCTCTTGATGTGGGCACCACTTGCAGAACAGGGTTCCGTGCGCAAACCAGATGGGCACGGAGAGAATCTGACCATTGACCGAGGCAATGGACAATGGCTTCTCGAGACGAACCACCAGGAATGATGCTGGAGACCAGGCTCATCCACACAAAGTTCGCTGTAGAGCCGAATCCAGGACGGCCGAAACCTGGATCTGGGTACCAGTGCCAGCGCTGAGGAGCACGGGAAGAGTCGACGGGGAAAGCTTCTCTCGACTGGAAAGCTGGGCGTTTTCCGACGTTGAGGACGGACGCAGAGAACCCCGATGAAGTGCTCTGGGCGGGCACAGTACAGAACAGAGGTTCTCCTGTCGCGTCTTGAATGCTCCTGCAGGAGAGCCGAATTCTGTCCACCTGCATGGGTTCCTCGCAGCAATTCAGGCGAAGGCTGGAGAGTCTTTGAAAGGCGGAGCCAGTCGAGGAAAACGTCTTACCCGGCTTGAGGGTGCTCGTGCGGAATTCCTCGGCGCGTTCCTTAACCGAACATCAATCCAGTGGCAGTGTGATAAGACCCAACTCAGAGTTGAACGGCAGATCCCGAGCAGTCCAGAGCGTCCTTAACCTGCGCAGAAAGTCCCTACTTAAGGTAGCGATGAGGGATGCATCGTTCCAGGCAAGTTCGAGGCCAGGGGCGGAACTGAACCGCATACTCTCCCACAGACGAGCTGCCTTGCGCAGTTTTCAGTAAAGCAGTCCTCGGCAGAAGAGGCCTGTGCAGGTTCCCTCAAATACAGCCGAACTCTGGCCAGAAAAGCCGTGACTGGGTCGCCTCTAATCCCAAAGAGGGGTACCCAGGCCGGGCTTCCCGGAGATTAGACTGACGAAGAATGCCACCTTAGACAGCTCCGAGACAATTGTGAAGGCATGAGCTCTATTTGCAGAGAGCACTGAGTTATAAAGCCCCGGCAGTCCTTGGTGTCTCCGTCAAATTTGCAGGGCATAGAAAGGCCGTAGTCGGGGTTCAGCGGCAGGAGGACAGACCGGACCGGCTGGAGTCGCGGAGCGGACACAGGAGCCTGTTTGCTGGGCGGCTAGCAGCTGTTTGCAGCATGGTGGTGACTTGATCCACTGTTCACCACTGAGCGGCTAAATCTCCCGGGATGGCTGGACCACACATGGCGGCAAAGTTGGGACGAGTAGGAAGCGGAACCACTCGGCGGTGATCCATGGCCGATCTACTTCATGATCAGTGGATCCTCTGGACCACCGCGGGAGATGGAACTAGCCAACACCCTGGACGGAGCCTAGCGGTACCTGGTATTCACCATAGCCCGCCGCCAAAGTGGGTTGGACTTGCTGCGGCAGGATACCACTAGGGTCGTTCCCAGGTGTGACTAGCCCACTGTGCAGCTGAGTCCGAGTCCCTTAGCGGATGACAATCTCGTAGTCAGGTCCAGGCACAGGGTCGGGCAGGCGGCAGAGATGTAACGTCAATTCCAAGTCCGGGGGTCAGCAACAGGAGGTCCCAGGCAGGTGGGAACGGGAACACCAGCACACGGACACAGCAACACGAGGAAGGAACGGAACACGGGACTCAGGACTGACCGACACAGAACACAGGACCCAGGAATACAGAAATCGCACAGAACGCAGGAATACTCGCTTGGAAGCTTTCTCTAAAGGCTATGAGGCACAAAGATCCGGCAGGGATGATGGAGACCAGGGTTAAATACAAGACAGGAAATGAACCCGCGCAATCACACCTGCGCGCTTGCCCTTTAAATCTTGAACAGTGCCGCGCGCGCCCTAGGGAGCGTGGCTGCCGCGAGACCTAGTCCGGACGGAACGGGAGCCAGGAGGGGTGAGTGCACAGGAGCGGTCATGTTGACCTCTTTCACTCCGGTTTTTAATAATTTTCAAACAGTGGAGTAACCACATCCAGCCATCCAACCATACAACCATCCAGCTTTTGGATCAATGGAGAGTTGGGGATACCCTAACCAATATAGTTGGGCAGTCCTGTTTAAAAAAACGATCATATTGAGATAAACAAAAATACTAATTCCTGTGACTTTGGAGTTCATGCACTTGCCAGAATTTCCTGTAGACAGAACCATTTGGTCCAGTATATGGAAACTTCATCATACTATGTAGATAGATACTTATCCCCAAAACAACATGAGAAATTCATTGGACTGGTGTTTTTAAGAGACAGTCCTAAAATCCCTTCTGCATGTTTTTTTCTCTAAGAACCTTCAGCCTCTAGGTAAATGTAGGTGCAAACTCTGCAAGTTCCGACTTTTTAGCTAATCTGAACTGGACAATTTTTTTATACGATACGAGGGTTGTCTATGGATGATGCAGGGGGTAAACAACAGGGTGAACAGCCGGAAGATCGGAGGATTTTTCATTTGAAAAGGACACATGGAGGGCTGGTAGGAATTTCTCCTCTACCGCCACGCCTACTTTAAGTTACTTACCTGAGCAAAAAAACTCACACCAGCAAGAAAAAAAACAGTTTTGTAGAAAAGGTGTGTCTGGCAAAGATTGGGCATTGGAGGCCCTAATGTACTCTTCTAGAGTGGCAGTTCCATCTAATAACTGACCACTCACCCTCGTTTAGATGAGTAGATCTAAGGAGAAGAATATGAAGGTCACTAGGTGGTTCTTGTCACTTAAAATTTCTGTTTCACAGTGTAGCACAGAGCAAGGAAAACTTTAAGGCAATACAGATGCTTGTCTCAAATGCATTGTTAATGTCATGAGTTCACTATGGTGGGTCTGAACAGAGGAAGACGGTATGTAAGAATTTGAGAGGAGTAGTTTGGGAGGACAGAAAAACATACAGGCAAATTAAATGTCTGTGTTAAAAAGCCGGAATTGTCTGGAGTAGCCAAAGTGTTAATGTAGACATACGGTAAGCAGGAGTAGTCTGTTTTTGTCTGTCGGCCTTAGCAACTCGGCCTGCTACTTGCAGTAAGAAGTAGTATTAATGGAATGCCTACTGCACCGTGCTTTGGTCCTGGATTTGTTATAGTGCACAGGTGTGGGTCACTGTCTTATCAGGCCCTGACATAAAGTGTTATCAGAAGTAGTAGGTGAGACATAACCTGGGTATTTGAATGCTGGACCATGTTGCAAACAGAAAGGTGACTGAGTCCTCCATATCTGTTGGATAAAAGTGGGTGCCTGTCATCCAGGAACTCGTATAGCTAAGGTCAGATACTGTATTAGACAGTGCCCAGCTGGCATGAAGGAGATGTAAAAGGGCGCAGCGTATGATAAATCTCAATAGCACTTTTGGCCATTGGTCCCACGAAAATCACAAACTATCTAGTGGAAGATTTTTTTGGCATCATGCAAAAGTTATGCAATGGCTTTATAAAAATATATTTTGTCATATCTTTGCATTTTTCAAAATGCTATATATGAATAGGAAAGTTTTCAAGTAAATTAACCACTTGTTACTGCTGATCTACTAGTAGATCATAAATGAATAAAAGCATGCAATGTCAATCAGTGCCTAAAGCTAGTAGGATCTGTCGTGTATCAAAAGTGGTATGGACTCTCGATAGGGATGTAATATTACCCCTGTACAAGGCACTGGTTCGGCCTCACCTGGAATTGTCGTCCAGTTCTGGGTACCGGTCCATAAAAGGATGCCCTGGGCTGGAGTGGTTAACGTAGAGCCACAAAAATGATAAGGGGTATGGAGGGTCTTAGTTATGAGGAAAGATTAAAACAACTAGATTATTAGTCTGGAAAAGAGACGACTACGAGGGGACATGATTAATTATTTAAATATATGAATGTCCATACAAAAAATATGGTGGTAAGTTGTTTCAGATTAGATCAAATCAAAGACGAGGGGGCACTGTCTCCGTCTGGAAAAACAGGTTTAATCACCGGAGGCGACAGGGCTTTTTACTATGAGAACTGTCACATCTGTGGATAGCCTGCCTCAGGCGCTGGTCACAGCAGGGACAGCAGAGAGCTTTAAGAAGGGTCTAGATGCCTTTTTACACCTAAAAAACATTGACGGTTATGTTATATAGAATGTCTCCCCTAAATCCCTTCCTCATCCAACCCTTCCCTCTTGGTTGAACTTGATGGACAAGTGTCTTTTTTCAACGTATAAAACTATGAAACTATGAAACATGTATACTATATACATTGTACAGCAGTAAAAAGGGTTGTGTGAAATGGGCTCACGGACTAAGCCTTTTTCATATGCAGTGGGTGAGATCTATATTACACAGCTGAAACCTGCTTTAACCATCTTTAAATGCCGGAAGCCCCCCTGTGATTGGTGAAATGACAGCTGGTAACCTGTTAAAGGGAGACCCTAGAAAGAACAAAGCTATGGAGACAAGTGATTAGAGGGGGAATTTGAATACATAGGGGCAGATTTACTTACCCGGCCATTCGCAATCCAGCGGCGCGTTCTCTGCGGTGGATTCGGGTCTCCGGCGATTCACTAAGGCAGTTCCCTCGATGTCCACCAGGTGTCGCTGCTGCCGCTGAAGTCCGCGAGGCCCGCGGAGTCACAATCCTATACTTGTTGAAGGTAAGTGTGTGCCGCGAACACAGTTTTTTTTAATGCAGCGGTTTCTCCAAATATCCGTCCCACGATTTCCATCACGTGCATGCCGGCAGCGATTGCTCCACAATCGATCGCGTGCGCCAAAAACCCAGGGCAATACAGGAAAAATCGGCGCAAATCGGAAATAATTCGCGGTAACACGTCAGGGAAAACGCGAATCGGGCCCTTAGTAAATGACCCCATAGACTCCAATATTTCTAGTTAGAAAAAAGAAAGCGTTACATGACATTAAATTACATTACTGGGTGCTCAGGGTGCCAATGATGGAGATGGGTGTGAAAGCTTAAATCTTGGACTGACTTGGGAGCAGCATGATGCATATGGCCAGAGGTGATACATAGATATTGAGATGCAGAGACAGTAGACAAAGCGTATACTTTGTGGTTATGATATATTTTAACTAAACACTATAGGTTGTCTTTATTATCAATCCAATTATAAAATAAAACACAATTAATTCTACCTTCATGGCTATGCTTCCCATTTGTGATGAGATATTATTTATGTGATTGAAATCACCATTAAAGATATAATTACTGATTTTGATTGTGAATTGGTAAAAAAGATAAAAATCTTAAATAAATGCCTGTTAAAACACAATCTCCAACTATTCAAAAACTGTGGCTGTCAGAATTTTAGATATAAAATAGTTTGAGAGTGTTTTATGTGATAAATGTTGGACTCAAAAAGGTGCTAAATCTTAATTGAACACCTTAGATTAAATGGATTTGTCTTTGTTAATTACTAGCTACCAAAAATGTTCTCACTCCTCTGAAGTGTTAAAAAAGTTGATAATACATGAATTTGACTAAATGGTATTCATTTTAACCACTAGGAATATTTGGTAGTATTTATTAGTTTTATATTGCAAGAACAAGAAAAAGTACAGATAACGAACAGGATGTAACATCTTCATAGAATACAAAAGCAAAAGAGACCAAAAAATAGATGAAAACACTTAAAATGTTGTACTGGTATACACGCAAAGACTCAGTGAGGTGAAAACAATACAATCACCATCACAAAACCCTCGGCTGTACAAATTCAAGGGGTTTCTGTAAACAATTTGTGTAAACATAATGTAAACAGATGATGAGATACATCACAAGTCAATAGGATAGATAGGTATATACTAAAAACCCTCTATACAACCTGTCAGATTGAAAAGGTTTGCAAGGTGGGTCAGTCAATATAAAGACAAAGGAATGCGCAAGGGGTAATAAACACCTAACAACACAGTTTTACCACCAACAACTTCAGGTTATACTTTAAGATACTATTAGGGAATTATCAATAAGACAGTCCCCGACTGAAGGACAGGGACTTTCTAAAGACGACACCCTAGTAAAGATGGACTTTCTGCGTACTGTGACCTCTGGTGAAGCTCTCTGGAGCTTTACTTTAGTCCCACCATGCAATGAGCAGCTGTAAGGGTTCTGAATGAGATTTATTCATAATCCCTTTCCATTTATGGCAGGAATCTCTGGTTGATGAGGTAAAAGGACGGGATTCACCTTACTTTCAATAAAGTGGTGAGAACTTTAATAGATATATAATTCTTCTAATTATCTGACATCCTGCCCCGCTCACAACCTGAAGTTAAAGTGGCCAACCCCTTATGATCAAGCAAACATACAGTATAATGAACATTAGACCTGTACATTGAGTAGTTCCACCAAAATCTGCTGACCATAATAGACATTCAATACAATTTTTGGTAAGGCTCCAAAACAAAATGGTCCTTTACTGATCCCAGGTGCAGATTGTGCAGGCCCTGAAGGTGGTTTGTTTTATCTTATTTTTAACGTATTTTTTGTCATTATGAAGTGTTATTTCCAGGCCTTAGACACTATAGTTTTCCTTAGAGTGATGCAAAGTATATAGAATAATTCACATAATGCAGCCTAAACAATATAAAAAGTGCCTGAAGGCATACTGCTGATGACAGCTACTGTTTATTTTGCACAAAATGCAGCTATAACTTCTTCCCAAGAGTGACAGAATACGTTTTGGATGAAACAAAGATGAATCTATGGCTTTGCTTTTGATTAACACACAATATAACATATTATTTACAATCTTTAAGAATAGCATTGTATTAGATATTTGCCCCTCGGTAAAAAGTGTTATAGGAAAATGTCTACTGTGGCCTTATAATAAAATATGGCAGATCAAGGTTATATCAAGACAGTACAAGTTTTTTTTGTGTTGCATAATGAGTCTGTCCCGGATGTTTCTTTATTTAAAGATGATGCAGAAAATACGGACATTAAAGCTTTGTAATTTTTAGTCAAGTATATTCATTTAAATTAGGAATACAGAGTAGGATCAGTTGAATACTGTTGTAAAGTGTTATATAGCAGTGTGGGCTCAGGGTCAGTGAAGCCCCTGGACCACCATGGACTATGACACAAGCCGACAACTGGGACCGGAATGCAAGTGGCACCGGTCTTCACCAGAACCCACCGCAAACAACAATATGGTCTTGCTGTGGTGTGGTACCCACCAGGTCGTTCCACAGGTGCGACTAGTCCGCGGTGGCAACCAAGGTCGAGGTGCAGGAATGGCAAGCAATCTTGTCGGGGACAGGAACATAGCCAGGACAGGCGTTACAGATACAGAAACTGATATGGAAGGTCAGGGCTGGAGAAGGTCAGGGCTGGCAGTGAAGGAGTGAGGTCAGGGTCAGGTCCGAGGTAACAACAGGAGATCAGATACAAGGAACGCAATGAAAAGCTTTCTTAGCTCAAATATCGGCGGGGGTTGATGGGAGCAGCCGGCTTAAATAGAAAACCCGGAAGTGGCCAGCGCCAGTCAGTGGTGTGCGACCCTTTAAATCTTCGAGAGATTGTAGTATGGCAGTATATGATAGGATAATCTAAATTACTTACCTAGATTACATGAGCTCATTCTATCTCTCTACTAAACAGCTGTCCCCGGTGTGCGACACTTTTGATGCGACACATATTCACGTACGCCTAATCTGTCGCATCTCCTTACATAGTTGGCAATAGGATCAGACCTTACACATGTTCGCATCATCCGACCCCGCCCCTGGGGAGGGACTTCTGTTTAAATAGTCAGCTCACAAACAGAGTCACTAGCGGTCTCCTGTGTGCAGCAAGCAAAATACTAAGCGCCAGCACCCAGATACTCTTGGTAGACAGCTTTGGTGAGCATTAACCGTTTTCTTTGATTTTAGATACTAATGGTATATGTCTGACAGCTTTGTTCACTCTGATACCCTGTTGTCTTACTATATCATGTATGATGTGAACTACATTTGTTGATGAATCTGGCCTCTGAGAATCTTAGACTACTACCACTGTTGAAATGACTACATGATATTGCATTGATGTTCCTTGGATTTTCCATATATGTATGTATGTATATATGTATATATCCACTTGTAATTTCATGTCAATATTAATGTTGTATATATGGATTTACAGTGTGTTGAGAAAGGCCCTTGTGGCGGAAACGTCACACAAGTATACTGCTTATATCACTTTGAAGATATTAAATGCATGTTAAAACCCATTGGAGTGTGTGGTCACAATTTTACGTTATGATAGGATATATCAGACAATCTAGGGTTAAATCAGGGGTTCTGAAAAATATAAAAAAAAGAAAAAAGTTATAATAAAAAAAAATTAAAAAATCAAATCACCCCCCTTTTCCCTAGAACTGATATAAATATAAATAAGAAGTAAATATAGGAGTTAACATTAGGTATCGCCACATCCAAAAATGCCGATATAAAAAAAAATATAATAATGTTTTTTCACTGTGTTAGCCCATTATGAAAAATAGAGAACACAGTCGAAAATGGCACTTTTTTGCCATTTTAAAAAAATAAAGAATTCTATAAAAAGAGAAAGCTTTGTACAGTCCTAAAAGTTTTCATTGAAAAACACATCAAAAGCTGCAAAAAATGACACCACCCACAGCTTCATAACCAAAGTTGAAAAAGTTATTAGCGCGCAGAAAATGGCAAAATCTAAAAAAGAAAAATTGTACAGGAGGGTTTAATTTTGTAAATGTATGTAAACATTAAAAACCTTTAAAAATGTGGTATCCCCAAATCGTACCGACCCAAAGAAATAAAGAGACATGTCATTTGGGTGCACAGTGAATTATAAAATCTAAGCCCACAAGGAAACGCGCAAATGCGTTTTTTCACCATTCCACTGCTTTGGAATTGTTTCGCTTACCAGTACACAGCATGGAATATTAAATACCACTATTGTTACATAGAAAAACAAGCCACCACACAGCTCTGGCATGGAAAACTAAAAAAATTATAGATTTTGAAGATGGGGAGTGAAAAATGAAAACCCAAAAGCTGATGGGAAGGGTGGTAAGGCCTGAGGAAAATGCCATTTATTTTTTAATGCAATTTAAAATTACATTTGAGAATGTTTTTTTTTTTTTAAATTAAAAAAAAACTTTAATATGTTCTTTCTAAATACAAATTATCTTTACAAAATCACTGGAACAAAACTTGGCAACAGAATGTTCAAAATTTCGGGAGCATTTTTGGCGATTTTAAAGGTTTGGCAAATTGAACATATAAAAGCTAACAGATTGTTGTATGGGAAGGTAATATGTACATATTATGACTGTTCTTTTTGTTGTTGCTACAAAGTAGACCACAATTTATACAACTATATTATGCTTCAAAAAACCACTAGTGCCCATTCATTTATAATTATATTCTTTTAACTTACCTTTACTTAAAAACCATTACGGTATTCAAAAAAAATGTCTGACTAACAATGTTATAGAGAGATGTATTTCTCGTTAATTATTCTCTGTACAGGATTTTTTAAAGTAATTTACTTTGCCAGCCCCCTGTAGTACATAGCCAGCCCTCTTTGTACATAGCAGAATCCCCTGTAGTATATAGCCAGCCCCTGTAGATATAGCATGCCTAGCCCCTGTAGTATATAGCCAGCCAGCCCATAGTATATAGCCTGCTAACCCCTGTAGTATTAGCCAGCCCCCTTTAGTATAAAGCCTGCAAGCCCCTGTAGTATACAGCCTGCCAGCCATGTGGTATATAGTGCCAGCCCCGTAGTATATAAACCTGCCAGCCCCTGTATATATAGCCGCAGTTAGGTACATATAGCCTGCCAGCCCCTGTGGTATATAGACAGCCAGTCCTCTATAATAGCCTGCCAGCCCCTGTAGTTTTAAACCTGCCAGGCCCCTGTAGTATATAGCCTGCCAGCCCCTAGTATATAACCTCAGCCCCTGTCCCCAATATAATTCCTGTAAGAAAAAGACAAACAGGGTGCCTTCCGCTCTCTGACATCATAGGTGTGCCGATGCCGGAGCACATAGTAGAATGTCAGCGAGCGGCTGACGTCATGATCCAGCGATGGATGGTGGAGGGACACGGAGCAGATATAAAGAAAAAGACGGGCGTCCGTGAGGAGGTGAGCAAATTTATATATTACGGTTACTATATTGGGTGCCAATTTGCTAACCCACTTTTTTTACCGAATGTATTTATTTTAAATTGATTGCTTCTTATAATTATTAATTATTACTAGTACAATATGTACACATATCTAAGCGTGTAGTACAGCTAAGAACATTCTCTCCTAGTAGGACTAGATTTGAACCTGTTATTTCTTTTCATATTTCTGGTTTGGCAGCATTTTTTGACTTTCATAGTACATACCTCGATCATATCATTGCCAAATTGCTAGGTCAAGGACTAAAATACAGAATGCAAGCTTAAGTAACCACACTTCCGCTTCAGTGAAATCCAATTAAGATACCCACAAGGAAAGAAAAAAAATTGGCAGAGGAAGGTAAGAATATCATGAGGCATTTGGCTGGCCTGCAGAGAATTTAAAAAAAAATCTGAATAGGATCTAACAGTGTCCAGCGGGTGGGCAAATAATTTTCTGGTTTTAAAATTAACATAGACAGGTTGTCCTTATTTGCTCTCCCAAATCAGAAATCTAAGTGACAAAAAATGTAGTTATGTGTGACCTGTGGATATATTAAAACAAGTCGGTCGATTGCTTGTAGTTATGTCGTTTGCAGCATTTATAGAGGAGTGGTTCCTCCTCCCCCTTGATGGGTGGAACATCCCCTCTATGGATGATGCAGGGGGTAAACAACAGGGTGAACAGCCGGAAGATCGGAGGATTTTTTCATTTGAAAAGGACACATGGAGGGCTGGTAGGAATTTCTCCTCTACAGCCACGCCTACTTTAAGTTACTTACCTGAGCAAAAAACTCACACCAGCATAGAAAAAAAACAGTTTTGTAGAAAAGGTGTGTCTGGCAAAAGATTGGGCATTGGAGGCCCTAATGTACTCCTTTCTAGAGTGGCAGTTCCATCTAATAACTGACCACTCACCCCTCGTTTAGATGAGTAGATCTAAGGAGAAGAATATGAAGGTCACTAGGTGGTTCTTGTCACTTAAAATTTCTGTTTCACAGTGTAGCACAGAGCAAGGAAACTTCAAGGCAATACAGATGCCTTGTCTCAAATGCATTGTTTAATGTCATGAGTTCACTATGGTGGGTCTGAACAGAGGAAGACGGTATGTGAGAATGTGAGAGGAGTAGTTTGGGAGGACAGGAATACATACAGGCAAATTAAATGTCTGTGGTAAAAAGCCCTGGAATTGTTTGAAGTAGCCAAAGTGTTAATGCAGACATATGGTAAGCAGGAGCAGTCTGTTTTGTCTGTCGGCCTTAGCAACTCGGCCTGCTTACTATGGAGTAAGAGTAGGCTATTAATGGGACGCCTACTGCATCCGTGCTTTTGGTCCTCGATTTTGTTATAGTGCACAGGTGTGGGTCACTTGTCTTATCAGGCCCTGACATAAGCTGTATATCAGAAGTAGTAGGTGAGACATCACCTGGGTATTTGAATGCTGGACCATGTTGCAAACATGGTATATATGGTATATATCCGCCACTGAGCGCTAAGGGGTTAAGGGGAGAACCTAGAAAGAACAAAGCTATGGAGACAAGTGATAGAGGGGGAAATTTGAATACATAGGGGCAGATTTACTTACCCGGCCCATTCGCGATCCAGCGGCGCGTTCTCTGCGGTGGATTCGGGTCTTCCGGCGATTCACTAAGGCAGTTCCCCCGACGTCTACCAAGTGTCGCTGAAGTCCGCCGAGGCCCGCCGGAGTTCACGATCCTATACTTGTTGAAGGTAAGTGTGTGTCCCGCGACACAATTTTTTTTTAATGCGGCAGTTTCTCCGAATCTGTTGGGTTTTCGTTCGGCCACGTCCCCTGATTTCCGTTGCATGCATGCCGGCGCCAATGCGCCACAATCCGATCGCGTGCGCCAAAAACCCAATACAGCAAAAAACGGCGCAAATCGGAAATAATCAGGTAACACGTCAGGAAAACGCGAATGAGGCCCTTAGTAAATGACCCCCATAGACTCCAATCTTTATAGTTAGATAAAAAAGAAAGCGTTACATTACCTGTAGTATATAGCCTGCCAGCCCCCTAGTATATAACCTACAGCCCCTGTCCCCAATATAATTCCTGTAAGAAAAAGACAAACAGTGTGCCTTCCGCTCTCTGACATCATAGTGTGTGACGATGCCGGAACACATAGTAGAATGTCAGCGAGCGGCTGACGTCATGATCCCAGCGATGGATGGTGCAGGGACACGGAGCAGATATAAGAGAAACAGCCGGGCGTCGTCGGGAGGTGAGCAAATTTATATATACGGTTACTATATCTGGGTGCCAATTTGCTAACCCACTTTTCTTTTACAGAATGCCAATTTGCTAACCCACTTTTCTTTTACAGAATTTTGTATTTTATTTTAAATTGATTGCCTTTATAATTATATAATTATTACTAGTACACATAGTACACATATCTAATTTATAATTATATAATTATTACTAGTACACATAGTACACATATCTAAGCTGTAGTACAGCTAATAACTATTTTCCCCTGAAGTACTAGATTTTGAACCTTGGGACGGCAGGAAACCGCGAATTGAGGGGTGCCCTATATCAAATGACCCCCATAACTCCAATCTCTATTCTATCAAAATAGAAGCGTTAACATGACCTTAAATTACATTACTGTGTGCTCAGGTGCCAATATGGAGATGGGTGTAAGTCAATCTCTGGACTGGACTTGGGAGCAGCATGATGCTATTGCCAGAGGTATACATATATATGAGATGCGAACACTACCAGCGTTATACGTTGTGGTATATTTGATATATTTTACCTAACCTATAGGTCTGTCTTTATTCAATCCAATTATAATAAACAATTAATTCTACCTTCATGGCTATGCTTCCCTTTATTGACGATTATATTTATTTGATGTGAATCACCAGTAAAGATATTATGACTTGATTGATTGTGAATTGGTAAAAAAGATAAACTAAATATTGCCTGTTAAAACACAATCTCCAACTATTTCAAAAACTGTGCGGTCAAATTTAGATATAAAATAGTTGAGAGTGTTTATTGTGATAAATGTTGGACTCAAAATGGCTCAAATCTTAATGAACACCTTAGATAAATGGATTTGTCTTTGTTAATTACAGCTACCAAAATGTTCTCACTCCCCGAAGTGTAAAAAGTTGAATAATACATGAATTTGACTAATGGTATCAATTTAACCACTAGGAATATTTGTGTATTATATTAGTTTTTAATAGCAAAGAACAAGAAAAGTATCATAAGAACCATGAATTGTTAACACATCTTTTTAGAATACAATACAGAACAGAGACCAAACAAATAGATAAAACACTTAAAATGTGTACTGGTATACCCGCAAAGACTCAGTTAGGATTACAACAATACAATCACCATCACAAACCCCTCTGGCTGTACAAATTCAAGCGGTGTCTGTAAACCAATTTGTGTACACTAATGTAAACAGATGATGAGATACATCACAAGTCAATGATAGATAGGTATATACTAAAAACCCTCTCTATACAACCTGTCAGATGAAAAGTTTGCAAGGTGTGGTCAGTCAATAAACAGACAAAGAATCGCAAGGGTTATAAACACCTAACAACACAGTTTTTCACACCAAAACTCAGGTTATACTTAAGATACTTAGTAATTACAATACAGACAGTCCCCCGACTGAAAGGACAGCGGACTTAACGACGACCCCCTAGTTAAGAATGGACCTTTCGCGCTACTGTGACCTCTGGTGAAGCTCTCTGGATGCTTTACTTTAGTCCCACCCTGCAATGAGCAGCTGTAAGGTGTCTGTAATGAACTTTATTCATATCCCTTTTTCCATTTTATGGACGGAATCTCTGGTTGATGAGGTAAAGACAGGGATTCACCTTACATTTCAATAAAGTGGTGAAGAACTTTAATGATATATACTGTATTCTTAAATTATCTGACATCCTGCCCCGCTCACAACCTGAAGTAAAGTGGCCAACCCCCTATGATCAAGCAAACATACAATATACTGAACATTAGACCCTGTACATTGAGTATTTCCACACACAATCTGCTGACCATAAAGACATTCACATACAATTTTTGGTAGGCTCCAAAACCATAAATGGTCCTTTACTGATCCCAGGTGCAGTATTGTGCAGGCCCATGAAGGTGGTTTGTTTTTATCTTATTTTTAACTTATTTTTTGTCATTATGAATGTAGGTTTCCAGGCCTTAAGCACTATAGTTTTTCCTGTAGAGTGATGCAAAAGTATATAGATAATTCCATAATGCACCTAAACAATATAAAAAGTGCCTGTAGGCATACTGCTGATGACAGCTACTGTTTATTTTGCAAAATGCAGCTTAACTTCTTCCCAAGAGTGACAGAATACGTTTTGAGAAACACAGTAGAATCCTATGGCTTTGCTTTTTGATTAATCACACATTATACATATCTATTTACAATCTTTAATGACATAGCATTGTATTAGATATTTGCCCCTCGGTAAAAAGTATGTTATATGAAAATGTCTACTGTGGCCTTATAATAAAATATGGCAGATCAAGGTTATATCAAGACAGTACAAGTTTTTTTGTTGTTGCATAATGCAGTCTTCCCTGGATGTTTCTTTATTTAAAGATGATGCAGAAAATACAGTCCATTAAACTTTGTAAATTTTAGGTCAAGTATTATCATTTTATAATTAGGAATACAGAGTAGGATCAGTTGAAATACTGTTGTAAATGTTATATAGCAGTGTCGGGCTCAGGTCAGTGAAGCCCCTGGACACCATGGACTATGACACAAGCCGACAACCTGGACCGGAATGCAAGTGGCACCCGTCTTCACCAGAACCCACCGCAAAACAATATGGTCTTGCTGTGTGTGGTACCACCAGGTCGTTCCACGGTGCGACTATCCTCCGGTGGCAACCAAGGTCGGGTGCAGGAATGGCAAGCAATCTTGTCGGGGACAGGAACTTAGCCAGGACAGCTTCAATGAACAGAAACTGATATGGAGGCAGGGCTGGCAGAAGGTCAGGGCTGGCAGTGAGGGTAAGGTCAGGGTCAGGTCCGAGGTACCAACAGGAGATCAGGATACAGGACGCAATGAAAGCTTTCTCTTAGCTCAAATATCTGGCGGGGGTTGATGGGACAGCCGGCTTAAATAGAAAACCCGGAAGTGGCCAGCGCCAGTCATGGTGTGCTGACCCTTTAAATCTTCAGAGAATGTAGTATGGCAGTATGATAGGATTATATCAAATTACTTACCTAGATTACATGAGCTCATCTTATCTTCCTACTAACAGCTGTCCCCCGTGTGCGACACTTTGATGCGACACATATTCACGTACGCCAATCTGTCGCATCCCTTACATAGTTGGCAATAGGATCAGACCTTACACATTGTTCGCATCATCCGACCCCGCCCCCTGGGGAGGACTTCCTGTTTAAATAGTCAGCTCACACACAGAGCACTAGCGCGTCCTCCTGTGTGCAGCAAGCACAATACTAAGCGCCAGCACCCAGATACTCTTTGGTAGACAGCTTTGGTGAGCATTAACTGTTTCTTTGATTTTAGATACTACTGGTATATGTCTGCACAGCTTTGTTCACTCTGATACCCTGTTGTCTTCCTAATATCATGTAATGATGTGAACTACATTTGTTGATGAATCCTGGCTCTGAGAATCTTAGACTACTACCACGTTGAACTGACTACATGATATTGCATTGATGTTCCTTGGATTTTTCCACTATGTATGTATGTATGTATGTATTTTTATATCCACTTGTATATTCATGTCAATATTAATGTTGTATATATGTTCGATTTACAGTGTTTGAGAAAGGCCCTTGTGGCGGAAACGTCACACAGTATTACTGCTTATATCACTTTGAAGATATAAATGCATGTTAAAACCCATTGGAGTGTGTGGTCACAATTTTACTTTACTGATAGGATATATCAGACAATCTAGGGTTAAATCAGGGGTTCTGAAAATAATAAAAAAGAAAAAAGTTATAATAAAAAAAATTAAAAAATCAAATCACCCCCCTTTTCCCTAAACTGATATAAATATAAATAGAATATAATAATTAGGTATTAACATTAGGTATCGCCACATCCAAAAATGCCCGATAAAAAAAAATATAATAATGTTTTTTCACTGTGTTTAGCCCCTTATGAAAATAGAGAACACAGTCGAAAGGCACTTTTTTGCCATTTAAAATATAAGAATTCTATAAAAGAGAAAGCTTGTACAGTCCTAAAAATTGTTTCATTGAAAACACATCAAAGCTGCAAAAAATGACACCACCCACAGCTTCATACACCAAAGTATGAAAAGTTATTACGCCAGAAATGGCAAAATCTAAAAAAGAAAATTGTACAGGAGGTTTTAATTTTTGTAAATGTATGTAAACATTATAAAACCTTTAAAAATGTGGTATCCCCATATCTTACCGACCCAAAGAATAAAGTAGACATGTCATTTGGGGTGCACAGTGAATTCATAAAATCTAACCACAAGGAAACTGCGCAAATGCGTTTTTTTCACCAATTCCACTGCATTTGGAATTGTTTCCTGCTTACCAGTACACACATGGAATATTAAATACCACTATTTGTTACATAGAAAACAAGCCACCACACGCTCTGTGCATGGAAACAAAAAAAGTTATAGATTTTTGAAGATGGGAGTGAAAATGAAAACCCAAAAGCGATGGAAGGGTGGTAAGGCATGAGAAAATGCCATTTATTTATTTAAATGCATTTAAATTTACATTTGAGAATGTTTTTTTTTTTTTTAAATTAAAAAAAAACTTTTAATATGTTCTTTCTAAATACAAATTATCTTTACAAAATCACTGAGAACAAACTTGGCAATCAGAATGTTCAAAATTCTCGGAGCATTTATTTGGCGATTTTAATGTTTGGCAAATAGAACTTCATAAAAGCTAACAGATTTTTGTATGGGAAGGTAATATGTACATATTATGACTGTTTCTTTTTGTTAGTTGCTACAAAGTAGACCACAATTTATACAACTATATTATCTTCAAAAAACCACAAGTGCACATTCATTATAATTACTTTCTTATTCTTTAACTTACCTTTAACTTACAAAACCCATTTACGGTATTTCAAAAAAAATGTCTGACTAAACAAATGTTTATAGAGAATGTATTTCTCGTTAATTATTCTCGTTACGATTTTTAAAGTAATTTTACTTTTGCCAGCCCCCTGTAGTACATAGCCAGCCCTCTTTAGACATCCCATGCATCCCCTGTAGTATATAGCCAGCCCCATGTAGTATATAGCCTGCTAGCCCCTGTAGTATATAGTCAGCCAGCCCCCTATATTATATAGCCTGCTAGCCCCTGTAGTATATAGCCAGCCCCCTTAGTATAAAGCCTGCAAGCCCCTTGTAGTATACACCTGCCAGCACCTGTGTAATAGTTGTCTGCCAGCCCCCTGTAGTAATAACCCTGCCACCCCCTGTATATATAGCCTGCCAGTTCTAGGTAGCATATAGCCTGCCAGCCCCTGTGGTATATAGACAGCCAGCCCCTCTATATATAGCCTGCCAGCCCCCTGTAGTATTAACCTGCCAGCCCCCTGTAGTAATAGCCTGCCAGCCCCCTATATAAACCTACGCCCCTGTCCCCAATATAAATTCCTGTAAGAAAAAGACAAACAGTGTGCCTCCGCTCTCTGACATCATAGTGTGTGCCGATGCGGAGCACATAGTAGAATGTCAGCGAGCGGCTGACGTCATGATCCCAGCATGGATGTGTGCAGGGACACGGAGCAGATATAAGAGAAAACAGCCGGGCGTCGTCGGGAGGTGAGCAAATTTATAATACGGTTACTATATCTGGGTGCCAATTTGCTACCCCACTTTCTTTTACAGAATTTTGTATTTTATTTTAAATTGATTGCCTTTATAATTATAATTATTACTAGACACATAGTACACATATCGAACTTTAGTACAGCTAATAACTATTTTCCCCTGAAGTACTAGATTTTGAACCTTGTTATTTCTTTTCATATTTCTGGTTTGGCAGCATTTTTGCACTTTATAGTACATATCCTCGATCATATCATTGCAAATTGCTAGGTCAAGGACTAAAATACAGAATGCAAGCCTTAAGTAACTTCCCTGCTTCAGTGAAATCCAATTAGATACCCCACAAGGAAAGAAAAATTGGCAGAGGAAGGTAAGAAATATCATGAGGCATTTGGCTGGCCTGCAGAGAATTTAAAAAAAAATCTGAATAGGATCTTAACAGTGTCCCAGCGTGTGGCACATAATTTTCCTGGTTTCTAAAATTCAACCTGAGCAGATTGTCCTTATTTGCTCTCCCAAAATCAGAAATCTAAGCTGACAAAACTGAGTTATTGTGACCTAGTGGATAATTTAACAAAGTTCGGTCATTCGCTTTAGTGAGGTCTTTAGTCAGCAATGTTTCAATCTGTTGATTCCATCGAGTTTTAAGTTTAGGTTAAAAAGCCAGACTGCATGTTAAGAATGTGATAAAAATAACATCAGAAATGACTTTCAATATCTAATAAGATGTGTCATGCTGATACCCTGTAAAAAGAAAATTTACAACCTTGATCATTCTAGTTTTGAATCACCTTGACAATGCTAGTTGAATAAAATCATCAAAATGTTATCAAGATTTTACAAAGAAGAATATAGAGAAAAGGAACTGTATACAGCGAGTCCCTGGGTTACATACAAGATTGGTTCTGTAGGTTTGTTCTTAAGTTGAATTTGTATGTAAGTCGGAACTGTATATTTTATATTTGTAACCCCAACCAAATTTTTTTTGGTCTCTGTGACATTTGGATTTTAAAAATGTTGGGTTGTTATAAGAACCAGGATTAACCATAAATCTTAACTACAGACAAATTTAACAACGGTTATAGTTGTTTAATGTTGCCTGGGACTAAAGTACAGTAAATTACCAACATCCATAGGTCCGTTTGTAACTAGGGGTCGTCTGTAAGTCTGGTCTTCTTAAGTAGGGGACCGTCTGTATATTACAAAGTGACAATTGTATTAAGATTATGATTAAATGTCTTAATAAAAAAATATGCATTTATAAATCCTGCTAATATCCAATCCAATAAGCTCCTGGTACTGAACATTGACCTCTGTTAAGTGTATATTTACGTGCACTTGCAATGTAAATTTAAGAATTGTACATTGTTAATTGTTTTGCAAGCAGACAAGAAAAAGGGAAAAGCTTCCTCACGTCACTGAAGGGAATTTCCCATGCAGTCATCACGGAGTGCTCCTGCTGCCATTGACCAGTAGCGTGAATCCGAAAATATGGAAAGAACACTTTCTTTTTTAAATTCTTCATGCTTTATTGTTTATAAATAAAAGTGGTAGACAAAACAATACAGTTAAGGGCTCATCCAACCAGCTTTGTGCCTGGACCGGATCCCAGGTGAGCATCGGGCCTGGAGGAGGAGTGGTGAGAGCTGTGCACTGTGTGCTCAACGCGCCGTAACCTGGAGCCATCGAAATGTATGGGGCCAAGATCTGGTTGCGGATCATATGATGAGTTCACGGCCCCAATTGCGGTCGCGTCAATGTACCCTTAGCTACATTTTCAGCCTATGCGTTTTGTATAAACATCCTTACTGATGGCATTAATTAATTAATTGTTTTGCTAGCCTGGAGCATTATTCATTTGACTTAATGGAAATTAGTCCCTCAATTGGTTGTCTGAGATTGGAAATGTTTTATGGGCTCTGTTAAAATAACAAAGAAGGTATACATAGTACATCGGTCCTTTCCTTCTGTTCAGCATGGTCCTGTCACTGCCAGACTATGTTGATATACAGAGCATAATGAATATTACCTCATTACCTCAACAGGACCTACCACCTGCAGCCTAATACAGACCTCAGCTCCAGACTGTAGTGAGTATTTGCTATAGACACAACTTCACTGCTAAACCTGAATGTCTAAAAACAGAGAGCATTAGTGACGTGAGGCACCTTGCTGGACCAGAGGTAACTACAAATACTTTATTACACTACTTGGGGCCCATAAAAATTCAGATCCAAGGCAACCCCTTTAATGGAACCTGTCATGTGGATCTAGGCCCACCAACTGCCACCAATCATTCTGGTACAGTGACACGTTTACAATGTCCTTCTATATTTTTGGAGATTCAGCATTACAAAGAAAAATAACTTTGAATGCTACGTATAATTGACCAAGGGGTGGAGAAGAGTCATGTTGACCTCTTCACTCCTGATTTTAATGATTTTCCACAGGTGGAGTACACATCCAGCCATCCAACACATCCAGCCATCCAGCTTTTGATCAATGGAGAGTTGGGAATACCCATAACCAATATAGTTGGGCAGTCCTGTTTAAACGATCATATTGAGCTAACAAAAATCAAATTCCTGTGATTTTAGGGTTCATGCACTTGCCAGATTCCTGTAGACAGAAACGTTTTGCAGTATATGGAACATTCATCATACTATGTAGATAGATACTTATCCCCAAAAACAATGAGAAATTCATTTGGACTGGTGTTTTTAAGACAGTCCTAAAATCTCTTCTGCAGTTTTTTTTCTCTAAGAGCCTTCAGCCTCTAGGTAAATGTAGGTGCAAACTCTGCAAGTTCAGACTTTTAGGCCAGATCTGAACTGGACAAATTTTTTTACTATACGAGGGCGGTGCAAGAAGTACCTGTGTTTGATGACAGAGGGCATTCCTGAGGGAAGTTGGTGTTATCATCGTGTGCTGCCATTTATCAAACGATGGCAAAACAAATTGCAGACTGATTACCATATATACTCGAGTATAAGCCGACCCAAGTATAAGCCGAGACCCCTAATTTTACCACCAAAAACTGGAAAAACCTATTGACTCGAGTATACAGCCAGCCTGCCCCCTGTAGTATACAGCCAGCCTGCCCCCTGTAGTAAACAGCCTGCCTGCCCCCTGTAGTATACAGCCTGCCTGCCCCCTGTAGTATACAGCCTGCCTGCCCCCTGTAGTATACAGCCTGCCTGCCCCCTGTAGTATACAGCCTGCCTGTCCCCTGTAGTATACAGCCTGCCTGTCCCCTGTAGTATACAGCCAGCCTGCCCCCTGTAGTATACAGTGCACTTGCAATGTAAATTTAAGAATTGTACATTGTTAATTGTTTTGCAAGCAGACAAGAAAAAGGGAAAAGCTACCTCACGTCACTGAAGGGAATTTCCCATGCAGTCATCACGGAGTGCTCCTGCTGCCATTGACCAGTGGCGTGAATCCGAAAATATGGAAAGAACACTTTCTTTTTTAAATTCTTCATGCTTTATTGTTTATACAGGCAGTCCCCGGGTTACATACAAGATAGGGTCTGTAGGTTTGTTCTTAAGTTGAATTTGTATGTAAGTCGGAACTGTATATTTTATCATTGTAGCTCCAGCCCGAACTTTTTTGGTCTCTGTGACAACTGTATTTTAAAAATGTTGGGTTGTCATAAGAATCAGGATGAAACACTAAAGCTTCATTACAGACACCTCTGATAACTGTTATAGCTGACCTTAAGAACAAAACCTACACACCCGGTTGTAGCAGGGACCGGTGACGTGCCTGTCATTAAACATTGAAAGCATGAAGAATTTAAAGAAAAAGAAATGTTTCTTTCCATATTTTTCGGTTCAGTCACGCCCTGGTCATGGCAGCAGAGCACGTCCGTGCTGACTAGCTTGGGAAATCCCCTTCAGTGAGTGAGGTGCTTTTCCCTTGTTCTTGTCGGCGCTTGTCAAAACAGTATTAATATAATGTACGATTGCTTCAATTCATTGCAAGTGCATGGAACTAAGTGCATTTACAAGTCGTAATGGTTCAGTACCGTAACAAGGGAGCTTGTTATGGGATATTACAGGAATTTATCATGCCCCATATTTTTTGGATTCGGACATTTAATCATAATCATTAATACAATTGGTCACTTTGTGAATATACAGACGGATCCCCTACTTAAGAGACCCGCTTTACACCGACACCCTAGGTTACAACGGACCATGGATGTTGGTAATTTACGTACTTTAAGTCCCAAGCAACATTAAACGCCTATAACCGTTGGTAACTGTTCTGTAGGTTAAGATTTATTGTTAATCCCAATCCCTGTTCTTATAAACCCCCCATTTTAAAATCCAAATGGCACAGAGAACCAAAAAAAATTTGGTTGGGGTACAAATATAAAATATATCAGTTCCGACTTACATACAAATCAACGTACAGAAAAACCTACAGACCCCATCTTTTAGTAACCCGGGTACTCGCTGTAGCAACAGTTCTTTTCTCCTATATCTTCTTTGGTAAAATCTTTGATAACATTTTGATGAAGTTTATTCAACTAGCATTTTCCAGGTGATTCAAAACTATGAATGATCAAGGTTGTAAATTTCTTTTTACAGGTATATCATGACACATTGTTATCTTATTAGATATTGAAAGTCATATTTCTGATTGTTTATTTTATCACATTCTTAACATGCCGTCTGGCTGTTAATTTACCTAAACTTAAACCGATGGAATCACCAGATTGAAACCTTGCTGTACTAAAACCTCACTAAGCAACAAGATGACCTAACTTTTGTTAAATTATCCACTAGGTCAAATGAACTCGTTTTGTCAGCGTAGATTTCTATGTTTGGGATAGCAGCCCATAGGACAATCTGTTCAGGTTGAATTTTTAGAACAGGAAAATTATGTGCCACACCTGACACTGGTTAGATCCGAGCAGATTTTTTTAAATTCGCTGCATGCCATCCCCAACTGCCCTCAGGATATTTCTACCTCCTCTGCCAATTTTTCTTTCCTTGTGGGGATCTAATTGGTTTCACTGAAGCAGGGAAGTTACTTAAGGCGTGGCATTCTGTATTTTAGGGAGTCCTTTACCTATCAATTGCAATGATATGAGCGAGGATATGTACTATAAAGTGCAAAAATTCTGCCAAACCAGAAATATGAAAATAAGAACAGGTTCCCTCTATACTTCAGGGGAAAATAGTTATTATCTTGTACTACAGCTTAGATTGTGTACTAATGTGGACTAGAATATTATATATTATAACGCACAAATCATTAAAATACATACAAATTCTGTAAAAGAAAGTGGGTTAGCAAATTGGCAGCCCAGATATAGTAACCCGTATATTACATTTTGCTCCCCCTCCCGACGACGCCTGTCCCGGCTGTTTCCTCTTATATCTGCTCCGTGTCCCTGCACCATCCATCGCTGGACATGATCCCCCCGCTCGCTGACATTCTACTATTTGCTCCGGCATCGCACACCTAATGATGGCAGAGAGCGGAAGGCACACTGTTTGTCTTGTTCTTACAGAATTATATTGGGGACAGGGGCTTTAAGGTTATATACTAGGGGGCTGGCAGTCTATAGACTACATGGGGCTGGGCAGGTTTATACACAGAGGGGGCTGGCAGCTATATATTAGAGGGCTGGCTGCTATATACCACATGGGCTGGCAGGCTATAATGCACCTATACTTGCAGGCTATATACTACCGAGGGGGCTGGCAGGCTTTATCCTACAGTGTGGCTGGCAACTATATACCACAGGTGGTCTGGCAAGTCTGTATACTACAGAGGGGCTTTTTGCGGCTTTCTTACTAAAGGGGGCCTGGCTATATACTACGGGGCTAGCGCTAAGCCTATGGGGGCTGGCTGAACTATATACTCAGGGCTATCCAAGGCTATCTACTCCATAGGGTGCTGGCTATATACGACTGGTTATGTCCTGGCTAATGTTACTAAAGAGGCTGGCTATGTACACAAGGGTCTGGCAAAAGTAAAATTACTTTAAAACAATCCGTAACAGAGATAATTAACGAGAATACATCTCTCTATAACATTTGTTTAGTCAGAGACATTTTTTTTTGGAAATACCGTAAATGGGTTTGTAGTTAAGGTAAGTTTTAAAGAATAGAAGTAATATCTCATGAATGTGCACTTGTGGTTTGTTGAGCATAATATAGTTGTATCATTGTGGGCTACTTTGTACAACTAACAAAAAGCACAGTCATAAATGAATTGTACATATTACACCTTCCCATACAACACCTGTTAGCTTTTATAACGTTTCCATATTTGCCAAACTTTTAAATCAGCCAAATAAATGCTCCTAGAATTGTTGAACATGCTGATTGCCAAGTTTTGTTCTCAGTGATTTTGTACGAAATTTGTAGTTTAGAAGAACATATTAAAAGTTTTTTTTTAATTTAAAAACAAAAAACATTCTCAAAATGTAAATTTTTAAATGCATTTAAAAGATAAAGGGCATTTTCCCCTCATGCTTACCACCCTTCCCATCATCTCTTGGGGTTTCATTTTTCCACTCCCCCCATCTTCCAAAAATCTATAAACTTTTTTTAGTTTTTTCCATGCACAGAGCTTGTGGTGGTGGCCTTTTTTCTATGTAAACAAATAGTGTATTTTAATATTCATGCTGTTACTGCTAACCAGGAAAACAATTCCAAATGCAGTGGGAAATTTGGTGAAAAAAAAACGCATTGCGCAGTTTCCTTGTGGGCTTAGATTTATGAATTTCAAATTCAATCACTGTGCACCCTCCCAATGACATGTCTACTTTATAGTCTTTGGGGTCGGTACGATTATGGGGATACCACATTTTTATTAAAGTTTTTATAATGTTTTACATACATTTACAAAAATCAAACCTCCTGTACAATTTTTCTTTTCTTTTTTGAGATTTTGCATTTTCTGGCGCTAAGAACTTTTTCATACTTTTGGTGTATGAAGCTGTGGGTGGTGTCATTTTTGGCAGCTTTTGATGATGTTTTTTTCAATGTAAACATTTTTAAGGACTGTACAAGCTTTCTCTTTTGAAAGAGAATTCTTTATATTTTTAATGGCAAAAAAGTGCCATTTTTCTACTGTGTTTTCTCTATTTTTCATAATGGGCTAAACCCTTGAAAAAACATTATTATATTTTTTTTTTTTATAATATCGGCAGCATTTTTGGATGGGGCGATACCTAACGTTAATACCTAATTATTTACTTCTTATTTATCTTTATATCAGTTCGAGGAAAAGGGGTGGATTTGATTTTTTAATTTTTTTTATTATAAAACTTTTTCTTTTTTATTAGTTTTCAGACCCTGATTTTAACCCTAGATTGGTCTGATATATCCTATCACCATAAAGTAAAATGGTGACCACACACTCCAATTGGTTTTAAACATGCATTAATATCTTCAAAGTGAATTCAGCAGTAATACTTGTGTTACGTGTCCTCCGGCCACAATGCCTTTCTCAAACACTGTAAATCAGAACATATATACCCCATTAATATTGACATGAAATATTTACAAGTGGAAGATAAAATACATATATACAGTACTACCTAATCGTGGAAAAATCCAAGGAACATCATGCAATATCCCTGTAAGTCAGTTCAACGTGGTAGTAGTCTAAGATTCTCAGAGCCAGGATTCATCAACAATGTAGTTCACATCATTACATATATTAAGTAATACAACAGGTATCAGAGTGAACAAAGCTGTTGCCAGACCATATACCATTAGTACTAAAATCACAGAAACAGGTTATTCTCACCAAAATCTGTCTACTCAAGAGTAATCTCTGGTGCTGGCGCTAGTCTTGTGCTTGCTGCACACAGGAGGACGCGCTAGTGACTCTGTGTGTTAGCTGACTATTTAAACAGGAAGTCGCCTCCCCCAGGGGGGGTCGGATGATGCGAACAATGTTGTAATGTTTCTGATCCTTTGCCAACTATGTAGGCGGATGCGACAGATTAGGCGTAACTTGAATATGTGTGGTCGCATCAAAAGTGTCCGCACACGGGGCCCTGCTGTTTCGTCGCGCTCTCCGCCTGCGCTCAGCCCTGTCCTCTCGGTCCGTCCTGGAGAGAGAGCCTAGCAGTCACGGCCAGGAAAGTTGAATTTGTATGTAAGTCGGAACTGTATATTTTATCATTGTAGCTCCAGCCCGAACTTTTTTGGTCTCTGTGACAACTGTATTTTAAAAATGTTGGGTTGTCATAAGAATCAGGATGAAACACTAAAGCTTCATTACAGACACCTCTGATAACTGTTATAGCTGTTTATTGTAGCCTAGGACTAACGCACAATAAATTACCAATATCCAGAGGTCCGTTTGTAACTATGGGTCGTATGTAAGTTCAGTGTTCTTAAGTAGGGGACCGCCTGTAAATAAAAGTGGTAGACAAAACAATACAGCTAAGGGCTCATCCAACCAGCTTTGTGCCTGGACCTCACCGGGCCTGGAGGAGGAGTGCTGAGAGCTGTGCACTGTGTGCTCGACACGCCGTAACCGGGAGCCATTGAAATGTATGGGGCCAAGATCTGGTTGCGGATCATATGATGAGATCCCGGCCCCAATTGCGGTCGCGTCAATGTACCCTTAGCTACATTTTCAGCCTATGCGTTTTGTATAAACATTCTTACTCATGGCATTAATGAATTAATTGTTTTGCTAGCCTGGAGCATTATTCACTTGACTTAATGGAAATTAATTCCTCAATTGGTTGTCTGAGATTGGAAATGTTTTATGGGCTCTGTTAAAATAACAAAGAAGGTATACATAGTACATCGGTCCTTTCCTTCTGTTCAGCGTGGTCCTGTCACTGCCTGACTATGTTGATATACAGAGCATAATGAATATTACCTCATTACCTCAACAGGGTGTCAGGATCAGTGGATCCTCTGGACCACCGCGGGAGATGGAACTAGCCAACACCCTGGACCGGAGCTTAGCGGCACCTGGTATTCACCACTAGGTCGTTCCCAAGTGTGACTAGCCCACGGTGGCAGCCAAGGTCGAGGTACCTTAGCAGATGACAATCTCGTAGTCAGGTCCAGGCACAGGGTCAGGGCAGGCGGCAGAGATGCAACGTCAAGTCCA
>WNYA01001450.1:0-72252 GCA_019512145.1 Engystomops pustulosus
TTTCTTGGTGCATGTTAAACACATGTCAGCGACCATATTTTTTTTTTTTAATACCACGGTATTTTTCCGAATCCGGCGCGGGCCCATTCCCCCGATTTCCATCGCATGCATGCCGTCGCCGATGTTGGGCCCACAATCCAATCATTGCGCCAAAAAACCAGGGCAATTTCGGCACACACTGTATTTTCTGGAAACCCGATGAAAAAGAGTGATTTCACTATAGAGCCCTTATAATTGTATCCACTTTATTTGGTGGTTTGGTGGTTTCATTAAACTGGTTGGGTTCTTCCTTTTATGAGAGTAGCAATTTGACATTTTCTATGAACAGGACGTTTGGTCTCTTATATCCACAATACTGGGGTCCCATATGGTCCTTGTAAATTATGCCTATTCCCATCAGGGGAAGATTTACCATACCCGGTCCCCTGTCGCTCATACTTGTGGTGCTTTGTCTCGACTAGGATTCGGTCTGCCTTGAAATATCATAAGATTTTTGGCGTTGCCGATTTTCCTTTCCGCATCCGTCGCTTTTGCCGCTGATCTGCCGACACCAGGTCCTTTTTTAAATTCCCGGCAGTTTTGCTGAACTCCGTCGGGTTGTCCATGGCCCCGCCCACCGATTTCTGTCGCGGCCAAGCCGAGCAGAATCCAAAATCCCGATCGCATGTCGACAAAAAACATGGGACATTTGGCCCCCGAAAATGGAATCGTTGGGAAACCTGACGACAGTGCGGCAGTTCGGAGGACCCTAGTAAATTACCCTAATTTGTGTCGTAAGTAAAAATAGTGGTGTAACCCTTACCACAATAAGGTACTATTTTGGAATACCGTATGTGACTTTCAAACCCTCTAGGAGAAACTATGGTGCCACATGGATGTACCATAAGGCAACTATAGCAACTGGCCCTACAGTGTCTAATATGACACAATATCTTTACTGTTCTATAGGCTGCAGGCTAAATTACAGCAATTAGAACTAGCATAAGATGCTTCTTTCACTTAAAAGTAGTGGAATTTATATGGAATTAGAAAGCTGGGGTCCCCATCTGGCTTTTGAATTCGCATAACCAAATCATGACAGTAACTCATTTATTATTTTGCCTAAATCATAATAATAATTCTTTATTTATATAGCCAACACAGATTTACACAGCGCTGCACAAAATGACTTTATATGACTTTAAAATTGAATCTATTATTACATGATGCATCATATCGCTTTGGTACTTCCTTAACTTCTAAACAGTCAATCGACCCCCTACTTACACAAATACATAGCACTCAATCCTAGATGCAATTCAAAGTCCAGCATAAAATATATAATTAAAGATTTATTTTAGAAAGAGTCCATCATAAATTTCATGATGATGAACTGTCAATTGAAGATTTCTTTCATCTGTTGTTACTGTAGAAACGTGTTGATCTTATCGAAAGCCATAAACAGAAACATTCACATACATACACCTTTACAATGGTGTATGTGATTTTGATTTTTTGTTGGGAGTACACAAGCCTGCAAGTTTTGAAAGGTCCTTCTATCTTGATTAGTGGTATCTGTGTAAATCTGTTTGTGTAATGGAATACAGTACAAAAACTTTTGGTTTGTTCATAAAGTTTTTATTTATGGCTTCAAAATTACATCGAGAAGTGCTGGACTGTGGATCTCTGCCAGCCCAAATAACAGACGGTGTCTCTATTATCTCACTTCCATGAAGGTCAATGACTATGACAGTTGGAGCAGAAAAAGCACTGTTGGGATGTGCAATTTAATTTTACACAAATAAATAGAAGTATCACCATGCACGAGCATAATGAGACTCTCAGAGTAAAAAGAAAGACTGTCCGGAGGAAATTCGTCATTCCATTCTTAAACTGTTCAAAACTTCATTTCACACTATGAGTTGAGCATTGTGTTGAACACACGTTTAATAGTATTTGGGTTGGGATTGGTTCGATGCTTTAAAGTGATTGCAGAGTCCATCTTTTGTCTCTAAATTTCTTTTCTTTTAATTTCATACCATTTAATAGCAGCTGTAAGGTGGACTATTATTTGCCACAATGTTTGCATTCGTACATTGTCCTGTTTTTTCTTGTGTGGCTTATACCTGATTTTCTCTCCTGTAATACTTGATTTTTGATTTTTGGTCATCCTTTTAGTTTTATATATTATCAAATCGCTGACATGGTTTTAATTTGGTTTTTTTTTATTTTTTTTCAATTAGACCATGCTACCAATGGCAAGCTTCAAACCTTCTATCTCTGATACACATAACAGTGCTGACAAAAAATCCGTTTAGCTTATACCTATTTATATAGTCTAGGAAAATAATATATGTATATAATGTCTATAACATAGGAGATATGTCCAAACTTTCTGCAAGGTCTGAATGGATCAGGGATCAGAACGTGCCTGAGATTGACCAGATCCCTTTCAGGATCTTTTCCTCAGGGAAACGGGTGTGAGATTTTTAGTGTTCAGTTTTGTGTGCACGCAGTCACGTATAACAATAGTGACCGCACACTTGAGGGGGTGGTGCTCAATGTAGGATTCTCATCCACGTTCAAATCTTTACGAGACATGCACACACCACTTCTGAATTTTTCAAATGATTTTTATTTCCCGTGATTCTATCACATAGAAAGCCTTCACCATAGGTAAAAAAATTTTTAAAAAGTAATTTTTCCACGATCTTTAAATATTAGTACGACGTTTCGGTCATCACGCTTTTCAATAGGCAATCTGACCTAGGGTGGAAAAACATGCAGTAAATAACAGGCTAGAGTAATTTTATCTAGGGGGGAGTGGAGAGGGTATAGTGGCAATATATACATATATACAAGACGTCCTTGTATAGACCAATATCACATCTTGGTATTTAGGTATTGAGAATGAGAGATGAGCGAACATACTCGGTCCGAGCTTGATGCTCGATTCGCGCATCTAGCGTACTCGAAACTGCTCGTTGCTCGGACGAGATAATTCGCCCGCCTCGAGAAATGGGCAGCTGCCCGCCGTTTTGCTTTTGGCGGCCAGAAACAGGCCAATCACAAGCCAGGATACTCCTGTCACTCCACCCAGACAATGGACGGGTACCCTTACCTACGATAGCAGTGGTTGGCTGCCATGATCCAGGTGACCCTGGGATGGGGTATAGCTCCCCGCTCGCTGTCGATCATTTCTCTGTCTGGATGCCGCTAGGGAGAAGAGCTCTGCTGTCAGGGAAAGCGTTGAGTGTTCATTAGTAATATTTAGGCAGGAGTGATTCTATACAAGAACCCAACAGCCCTTCTTAGGGCTACAATACTGTTATACTTTTTTTTTTTTTTTATTTGCAGCTAGTACCAGATTGTGAGGAATTAGCATGGGACTTGCACCGTTGTGTTTAGCTCTTAGTGACGACACATCTCCATCCTCAAAGCACCAAAGTGGGAAGAATTTATTAGGGGTTTGAAATTAGGCACAGTCTGCCTTTCTTTTTATTTTCGGTTTATTTTTTCATAACTCAGCGTCATCTCATCTGGCATAGTAGTGTGCTTATACTTGGCTAGAAAATAGCCATAAGATACAAACGTCTATTACGCCTACATAGCGTTATATATATTTATTTCTGGTTATCTCTGGTGGCTGGTCTTGCTGCAGTGCATCTACTACAAATTGTGAGGAATTGAGTAGGCTTGCGACCTGTGTTTGCTAGTGACGCACATATCCTCGCAAAGACGAATGGGAAAATTTATTAGGGGGGTTGATTTCATTAGGCACAGTCTGCCATTTCTTTTTATTTTACTTTATTTTTCATAACTCAGCGTCATCTCATCTGGCATAGTAGTGTGCTTATCAACTTGGCTAGGAAAATAGCCAAGGAGATACAAACGCTTACTTACGCCTACAATAGCGTTATATATTTTATTTCTGGTTGATCTCTGGTGGCTGTCTTGCTGCAGTGCATCTACTATCCAATTGGGAATTTGGAGTAGACTTGGCGACCTTGTGTGTTTAGCTAGTGACGCACATATCCATCGCAAAGACGAAGTGGGAAATTTATTAGGGGGGGTTGAATTTCAATTAGCACAGTTGCCGTTTCTTTTTATTTTAAGTTTTTTTTCTAACTCAGCGTCATCTCATCTGCAATAGTGTGTGCTTAATACTTGGCTAGAAATAGCCAAGGAGAAACAAACGTCTTATTACGCTACATAGCGTTATATTATTTATTTCTGGTTATCTGCTGGTGGCTGTCTTGCTGCAGTGCATCACTATCAATTGTGGGAAATTGTGAGAGTAACTGCGACCATGTGTTTGCGCTTAGTGACGCACATATCCATCGCAAGACGAAGTGGGAAATTTATTAGGGGGTTGATTTATAGCACAGTCTGCCATTTCCTTTTATTTACGTTTATTTTTCATAACCAGCGTCATCCTCATCTGGCATAGAGTGTGCTGTATACTTGGCTGAAATAGCCATAGCAATAGGATAGATCGTTTGGTTTAAAAACTAAAAAACACAAAAAAAAAACAAAAAAAACAAAAAAAAATGTTAAAAAAAAAAACAGTTATACTCTCATTTTCAAAATGTGTAACCCGAGGGCTAGGGGTAGAGGCACGAGGGCGGGGACGTGGGCGCTTCCAACTACTGCAGGGGTCGAGGCCGTGGTCCTGGCGGGGTGAGACACCACATGCTGATGAGGGAGCAGGGGAACGCCGCAGAGCTACACTCCCTAGGTTCATGTCTGAAGTTACTGGACTCGTGGTAGAGACACTGTTGAGGCCAGAACAGTGCGAACAGGTGATGTCGTGATTTGCCGACAATGCTTCGAGCAATTTGTCCACCAGTCAGTCTCACGCAGTCACCCATGTCACCGAATCCACTCCTCCAGCTCCTGCACTCAGCCCCTCCCCCCCAGTCTGCCCCCCGGTCACGAAATTTGCCATTTGAACCGCATACTCTGAGGAACGTTTTCTGGACCCTCCCACAGTCACAACCACTTGTCCGTTTGCGTGAGCAATTTTCCGATGCCAGGTTTCCACCAGTCGCAGTCTGTGGGTGAGATGACCTTCTTGACGTAGTGGAAGAAGTGTGTAAAGAGGTGTCCGACGATGAGGAGACATGGTGTCAGACAGTGGGAAGTTGTTGTCAGGGCAGGAAGTCCGAGGGGGGAGCAGACTGAGGGATCGGAGGATTGTAGTGAGACCCAGCTGGGTTGAGAGGCCGGGTGAACACAGTGCTTCTGAATCGGAGGAGAGTCCTCGACAGAACAGGTTGGAAGAGGCCAGGTGGTGGGGCCAGACGGAGAGGCAGGGCCAGAGCTGGTGCATCAGCGCCAAATGTGTCACGTAGTGAAGCTCCCGTGGCGAGGGCTCCTGCGGCGAGTGCTTATTTTCAGAAGTCTGGAGGTTCTTTAGAAACACCGGAGACCGACGGACTGTGGTGTGCACACATTTGCCAAACCAGGATCAGCAGGTTCCACACTACTAGCTTAACTACCACCAGTATGCGCAGGCATATGAATGCTAAACCACCCACTCAGTGGCAACCAATCCTTTCACCTCCGCCGTGCACACCACTGCTCCTACCCCTGTGCAGCTGATAGTCAGCCCCTGCCCAGGACCCCTGGCACAAAAACCCCATCGGCACCTCCACGATCCTCACAGCATCCACCAGCGTTCAGCTCTCCATACCCCAGACGCTGGAGCGGGAACGAAGATAGTTGCAACCCACCCGCCGCCCAAGCCCTTAATGTGCACATCTCCAGATTGCTAGCCTGGAGATGCTGCCCTATAGGCTAGTAAGACCGAGGCCTTTCGCAACCTCATGCGTCGGCAGCCCCTCGGTATTCGGTTCCCCACCCCACTACTTTTCCGTGATTTCCTACCGCCCTGCACCAGCACGTGTCAGACAACATATCCGTGCCCTGACCAACGTCCGTTCTGACAAGGTCCACCTGACCACGGACACTGGACGAGTGCTGCCGGGCAGGGCCACTATATATCGCTGACGGCACATTGGGTTAACTTGGTGGAGGCTGGGACCGAGTTGACCCTGGGCTGGTCATATACTGCCGACGCCGAGGATTGCGGGCCTACCTCGGTCCGGTGTTTCAGGCCTACTATGCCTCTCCTCCTCCCACCCCTCCTCCACCTCCTCCTCCGAACACCATCCGTGGGCTGCGCCATCAGTCGCGTAGCTCTAGCAGCAGCACGTGCGTCGCTAAGCGACAGCAGGCGGTGCTCAAACTGCTGAGCCTAGGCGATAAAAGGCACACCGCCCAAGAACTATTACAGGGCATCACGGCGCAGACTGATCTGTGGCTGGCACCGCTGAACTGAAGCAGCATGGTTGTGTGTGACAACGGCCGTAACCTGGTGGCGGCTCTGCAACTCGGCAGACTGACACTGTGCCATGCCTGGCCCATGTGTTAAATCTGATAGTTCACGCTTTCCTCAAGACATACCCCAATCTGTCTGATTGCTCACGAAGGTGCGCCGCATCTGTGCGCATTTCAGGAAGTCCAGCACAGATGCTGCCACTCTCAGGGCAGCGCACGCCGCTCCAACTGCCCGCTCACCGACTGTTGTGCGACGTGCCCACGAGGTGGAATTCAACACTATGACCATGTTATCCAGAGTTTACCAGCAGCGCAGAGCGATTGTAGACTGCCAGATGTCAACTTCCACCAGAACTGGTAGTCAGGTCAGTCAGCTTCCTCAAGTCTACAATGAGGAGTGGACGTGGATGTCTGATATCTGTCAGGTGCTGAGTAACTTTGAGGAGTCAACACAGATGGTCAGTGGCGATGCCGCCATCACAAGCCTCACCATCCCGCTGCTTGGCCTGTTGAAAAACTCTCTGTCACATGAAGTCGGAAGCTTTGCGCTCGCTCACAAGAGACGGGGAAGAAGATTCCCTTGTTTGATAGCCAAAGCACCCTTAGGTCTGTTTCTCAGCGCATATCAAGGAGGTGGAGGTGAGAGGATGAGGAGGAAGAGGAGGAGAATGTTGGCGAGACACAAGAGGGGACCATTGTTCGTCCTCACTGTTAGCGTTATGGGCAGAAGAAGAGGAGTTGGAGGAGTTGGAGGAGGAGGAATCAGGCCAGTGAGGGGAGTGAATTCTTACGCGTTGGTACTCTGGCGCATATGGCAGATTTCATGCTAGTGCCTATCCATCCCGTGACCCTCGCGTTCAAAGAATTTATTCCAGCACCGATTACTGGGTGTTCACTCTCCTGGACCCACGGTACAAGCAAAATCTTTCCACTCTCATCCCTGCAGAGGAAAGGAGTGTGAGAATGCATGAATACCAGCAGGCCCTGGTGCACAAGCTGAAACATATTTCCCTTCTGACAGCGCTAGCGGCAGAGTGCGTAGTTCTGCGGGACAGTAGCGAGGGAGAGTAGGCGGCAGGCAGCTTGTCCACACTGGCAAGGGTAGCTTTACAAGGCTTTGCCATCTTAGTCACCCCAGCAAGACACTGTCACCTGTCCCCAGTCTCGGCAGAGTAGGGTGATCTTTACAGAAAGAGGTGAGGAGTACTAGCTGACCATACCATCGTCCTAAATGATCACACACTCCCTACACTACTGGGTTTTCAAAGCTGGACATGTGGCACGAACTGGCGCTGTAGCCTGGAGGTTCTTGCCTGCCCTGCCGCTAGCGTTTGTCGAGCGGGTTTTCAGTGCAGCTGGTGGCATCACACCGATAAGCGTACACGCCTGTCGACTGACAGCGCTGACAGGCTGACGCTTATAGATGAATAAGCTGGATTTCTCTATTTCAAATCTCCCACCAGGTGAAGAAGCTCAACCTGAATAATGATCCACTCCTCCTCCTCCTCATTTCCTCCTTCTCCTCCTCTTTATTAAGCAAGGAAACGCTGATTTTTTGACAGGGCCCCACTGGCTCTATGCTAGTACTTTATGCATTTAATTTTTCTGGAGGGCCACCACACGGTCCTCTGTTTAAACATTTTTGGAGTGCCACATACAGGCACCATCTATCATTTTCTGGAGGGCCACCTCCCTGCTCCTCTGGTTTGAAAACTTTTTGGACTGCCACATACAGGCACTCAATCTATTCATTTTTCTGGAGGGCCACTACCTGCTCCTCTGGTTTAAAACTTTTTGGACTGCCACATACAGGCACTCAATCTATTCCATTTTCTGGAGGGCCACCTACCTGCTCCTCTGGTTTGAAAAATTTTTGGACTGCCACATACAGGCACTCAATCTATCCATTTTTCTGAGGGCCCCTACCTGCTCCTCTGTTTGAAATTTTTTTGGACTGCCAACATACAGGCACTCAATCTATTCATTTTCTGGAGGGCCACCTACCTGCTCCTCTGGTTTGAAAATTTTTTGGACTGCCACATACAGCACTCAATCTATCCATTTTTCTGAGGGCCACCTACCTGCTCCTCTGTTTGAAAAATTTTTTGGGACTGCCACATACAGGCACTATCCAAATTAATTGTCTCCATAGCAGCCTCCACACGTTGTCTCCATTGCTACCTCCAAAAGTCGTCCATATGCTGCCTCCATACATCGTCCCCTTTATCAACGAGGGTTGTCAGGCGAAATTGGGTTGTTTTCAATGGATTCCACATCAAAGTTGTTAACTTTGTCGCCACCCTCTGTGTTTCCACAAAATAACTGGCAACTTTAACCATTACGGATATTATTTCAGCCTTCTTGCGCATCTGTTTACATTCCCCTCACCCGCCTTAAATCCAAACTTATAAGACTCTACTACACTTGATCTTATACAAAGGTTTTAGAAGTGCTGTTTGGGAGTAGCCTGAGACAGGGGGCTGATTGGGTAAAGTCGCCTAGCAGGGAGTCGCCAGCTCCAGCGCATCATGGCTTCTGCGCATCTTTTACATTCCCCTCACCCGTCCATACTCCCAAACTTATAAGAAGCTACTACACTTAACTGGGGCAGGCTGGGACCGAGTCCTGACCCCCCCTGCCGGGCTGTCTATACTGGCGAGAGGATCGGGGCTACCTCGGTCCATCAGTCTCAAAGGCCTACTATACCTCAATCCTCCCATCCTCCCCTCCTCCCTCAATTCCATCCGTGTGGCATGGCGCCATCAGTCGGTAGCTCTAGGCACACACAGCAGTGCCGTGCAAGGCGACAAGCAGGCTGTGCTCAAACTGCTGAGCCTAGGCTGATATAAAGGCACACCCCACCCAAGAGCATTCAGGGCATTCCACATCAAACTGTTAACTTTGTCGCCACCCTCTTGTGTACCACAAAATATACTGGAAAACTTTTTTTTTACGAATTTATTCACAGCGCTCTTTGCGGCAGAAATCGTTTAGCAATTCCCCTCACACCCGCCCCATACCAGTACTTATAAAATGCAGCTACCTAAAACTTGCATCTTATACAAAGGTTGCTTAGAGGGTTGCTGTTTTTGGGAGTAGCCTAGAGAAGTGAGTTGATTGGCGAAAGCTCGCTGGCGGGAAGGGCGCAAGCTGCCATGCCAAGAAGCCACTAAACATATTTTAAACTGCAGCACCTTTAATCTACTAACTCGTTCACTGCCTCCATACTGGTCCCTTATCAACCGATGCTTTGTTCGGCAGATTTTTTGTGGATTGTTTTCATGGTTCCCATGTATATTTGTCGCCACCTGGGAACCGATGGACTAGCTTGTTAATCCACAAAATATACTGGCAAAAGAACTTTTATCAATGTCCCATATTATTTGAGCTGCGTTCTCTGCTCACGCATCCTTTGGTTCTCTCCTCTGCTCACCTTTGGTTTGAACTGATCCATTAGGGTAGGTTCGCCATTGAGAGATGAGCGAGCACTAAAAATGCTCGGGTACTCGTTATTCGAGACGAATTTGTCCCGATGCTGCGATGCTACCGTTTTCGAGTACGAGCCCCATTGAAGTCAATGGGAGACTCGAGCTTTTTCAAAGGGACCAAGGCTTTGCACAGGGAAGCTCTTGTGCCAACACCTGGGAACCTCAGAAAAGGATGGAAACCACACGGAAAGGGGACATGAAACAGCATGGGCAGCAATTCATGGGATGCCTCTGAGCTCTTAAATAAATGCACCATTTATGCCCAAAATTCTGGGCAACAGCAATGGCCATGACATCGTACCCGAATGAAGCTAGATAGCATCTAAAACACTCCAATAATTGACTCCGAACACTATAGGGTGACGGCATGCAGAGCCGCGGCAGCAGCGGAAGGCTAGAGAGGTGGCATGGCGACATAACCTAATGGACTCAGGCTTCAAACGCATGGTAGCAGAGAGGAACCAAAGGTAGGTGAGCAAGAAGCGCCCTCCAAATAATATGGTACATGATAAAGTTTGCCAGTATATTTTGTGGATTACAACATCAAGGGTGGCCGTACAAAGTTTAACATTGAAGCCATGAAAACCTCCAAAATTCTGCCTGACCAGCTCGTTTGATAAGGGACGATGTATGTAGGCAAGTGAACTAGTAGTATAATTACAAGGTGCTGCAGTACAATCTATTTTAGTTGGTTCTTGCATGGAGCTGTCGCCTCCGCGTGCCAGCGAGCTTTGTCGGCCAATACCAAGCCCCTGTCTCTAGGCTACTCCCAACAGCACTTCAAGAACCTTTCGGGAGAAAGCAAGTGTAAGTAGCGTTCTTATAAGTTGGGATATGGGGGTGAGGGAATGACAATCTGCGCAAAGAAGCGCTGAATAATATCCAGTAAATTAAAAAAATTTTCCAGTATATTTTGTGGCTTACCAGCAAGGTTGCGACAAAGTTAACAGTTGTGTGGAAGCCCTCAATGCTCTTGGGCGGTGTGCCTTTTTATTCACCTAGGCTTCAGCAGTTTGAGCACCGCCTGCTGTCGCTTAGCAACGGCACTTCTGCTGTGCCTACGCTACCGACTGAATGGCGCCATACCCACGATGGTAATTCGGAAGGAGGATGATGTGGAGGTGGGTGGGAGGATTGGAGGTATAGTAGGCTTTGATACCTGACCGCGGTAGGCCCCGCAATCTCTGCTTCGGCAGTATATTACCAGCCCCAGGGTCAGACTCGGTCCATCCTGCACCAAGTTTAAGTGTAGTAGCGTTCTATAGATTTTTGATATGCGGTGAGGGGAATGTAAAACAGATGCGCAGAGCGCATGATGCCACTTGAGCTGGCGCTCCGCTGTCTAGGCGAGCTTTCGCCATCCAAGCCCCTGTCGCTAGGCTCCTCCCCAACGCACTTCTAGAGAACCTTTTGTATAAGACAAGTGTAGTAGCGTTCTTATACGTTTAGGATATGGCGGGTGAGGGGATGTAACAGATTCGCAAGAAGCGCTGAAATAATATCCTAAATGTAAAGGTTGCCAGTGTATGTTGTGATACCCAGCAGGTGGCGACAAAGTTAACACTTTGATGTTGAATCCATGAAAACAACCAATTTCGCCTGACAAACCTCGTTGGATAAAGGGACGATGTATGGGATGCAGCTATGTGGACGACTTTTGAGGTCCATGGAGACACATGTGTGGAGGCTGCTATGGAGACAATTTAATTTGGATAGTGCCTGTATGTGGCAGTCCCAAACATTTTTCAAACCAGAGGAGCAGGTAGGTGGCCCTCCAGTAAAATGGGATAGATTGAGTGCCTGTATGTGGCAGTCCCAAAAATGTTTCAAACCAGAGGAGCAGGTAGGTGGCCCTCCAGTAAAATGGAATAGATTGAGTGCCTGTATGTGGCAGTCCCAAAAATTCTTCAAACCAGAGGAGCAGGTAGGTGGCCCTCCAGTAAAATGGAATAGATTGAGTGCCTGTATGTGGCAGTCCCAAAAATTGTTCAAACCAGAGGAGCAGGTAGGTGGCCCTCCAGTAAAATGGAATAGATTGAGTGCCTGTATGTGGCAGTCCCAAAAATTTTTTAAAACAGAGGACCGGGTAGGTGGCCCTCCAGAAAAATGGAATAGATTGAGTGCCTGTATGTGGCACTCACAAAAATTGTTTCAAACAGAGGACCGGGTAGGTGGCCCTCCAGAAAAATTAAATGCATGAAGTATAGCAAGAGCCAGTGGGCCCTGTCAAAAAATAGCCATTTTCCTCTGCTTTACTGTACAAAGAGGAGGAGAAGGAGGAAAATGAGGAGGAGGAGGAGGAGTGGATCAATTATTCAGGTTGAGCTTCCTTCACCTGGTGGAGATTGGAAATTCTGAGAAATCCAGCCTTTATTCATTTTAATAAGCGTCAGCCTGTCAGCGCTGTCAGTCGACAGGCGTGTACGCTTATCGGTGATGATGCCACCAGCTGCACTGAAAACCCGCTCGGACAAGACGCTAGCGGCAGGGCAGGCAAGAACCTCCAAGGCGTACAGCGCCAGTTCGTGCCACATGTCCAGCTTTGAAACCCAGTAGTTGTAGGGAGCTGTGTGATCATTTAGGACGATGGTATGGTCAGCTACGTACTCCCTCACCATCTTTCTGTAAAGATCAGCCCTACTCTGCCGAGACTGGGGACAGGTGACAGTGTCTTGCTGGGGTGACATAAAGCTGGCAAAAGCCTTGTAAAGCGTACCCTTGCCAGTGCTGGACAAGCTGCCTGCTCGCCTACTCTCCCTCGCTACTTGTCCCGCAGAACTACGCACTCTGCCGCTAGCGCTGTCAGAAGGGAAATACTGTTTCAGCTTGTGCACCAGGGCCTGCTGGTATTCATGCATTCTCACACTCCTTTCCTCTCCAGGGATGAGAGTGGAAAGATTTTGCTTGTACCGTGGGTCCAGGAGAGTGAACACCCAGTAATCGGTGCTGGAATAAATTCTTTGAACGCGAGGGTAACGGGATAGGCAGCCTAGCATGAAATCTGCCATATGCGCCAGAGTACCAACGCGTAAGAATTCACTCCCCTCACTGGCCTGACTGTCCATTTCCTCCTCCTCCAACTCCTCCAACTCCTCTTCTTCTGCCCATACACGCTGAACAGTGAAGGACTCAACAATGGTCCCCTCTTGTGTCTCGCCAACATTCTCCTCCTCTTCCTCCTCATCCTCCTCCACCTCCACCTCCTCCGATATGCGCTGAGAAACAGACCTCAGGGTGCTTTGGCTATCAACAAGGGAATATTCTTCCCCCGTCTCTTGTGACGAGCGCAAAGCTTCCAACTTCATGCTGACCAGAGAGTTTTTCAACAGGCCAAGCAGCGGGATGGTGAGGCTGATGATGGCGGCATCGCCACTGACCATCTGTGTTGACTCCTCAAAGTTACTCAGCACCTGACAGATATCAGACATCCACGTCCACTCCTCATTGTAGACTTGAGGAAGCTGACTGACCTGACTACCAGTTCTGGTGGAAGTTGACATCTGGCAGTCTACAATCGCTCTGCGCTGCTGGTAAACTCTGGATAACATGGTCAGTGTTGAATTCCACCTCGTGGGCACGTCGCACAACAGTCGGTGAGCGGGCAGTTGGAGGCGGCGCTGCGCTGCCCTGAGAGTGGCAGCATCTGTGCTGGACTTCCTGAAATGCGCACAGATGCGGCGCACCTTCGTGAGCAAATCTGACAGATTGGGGTATGTCTTGAGGAAACGCTGAACTATCAGATTTAACACATGGGCCAGGCATGGCACATGTGTCAGTCTGCCGAGTTGCAGAGCCGCCACCAGGTTACGGCCGTTGTCACACACAACCATGCCTGGCTTCATATCCCGCATTCCGTCTTGAGGTTCAAGCGTGCCAGCCACAGATCAGTCTGCGCCGTGATGCCCTGTAATAGCTCTTGGGCGGTGTCCTTTTGGTCGCCTATGCTCAGCGTTTGAGCAACCGCCTTCTGTCGCTTAGGTAATGGTAAAACCCCATACCATTCCCCCTTTCTTAAACTACACTTTTTATTGTTTTAACAGGGTTAAAACAAAATTGTGTGTAGTTTTGAAACTTAATTTTTTTTGGATGAATGTGTGTTTTTTAAAGCACATGTACCATGTCAATTAATAGAATACCAACGCTCAACAAAGTTTATAGCCAAGTATAACCATACCCCAGATGTTGTGGTAACCTGCTGTACTGGCACACGCCAGGGCTCGAAGGGAAGCTTCGCATTTACCCAACGCAGATTATGCTTGTATATCCAATAAGAGTGCACAATCTTTTAATTCTTTTGGCAATTTTTGACATATAAGGGCTTAGTGTTCGGCAAGATTAGATGCACTTCTTCAATACTCATTTTAGTGGTCTTAGCTTAAATTGATGAGATTTTTATTAACCTTTTGAGTACGGAGGAAAAAGAAACTTGTGTGAATTCTGGTTTCGTTTTGTATTTTTTTTGGGCCATGACAAGACCATAAAAATATTAATATCTGTATTACTCTAATTCTCTACTCTACAATTACGGTGATCTCCTCATTTATCTAGTTATATAATTTTAAACAATTTTTACTAAAGAAAAACGAAGAGACCACTATTTATTTTCGGATCATCACATCTTTTCAGAGACTAACGAATATTTATCAATTATCACTTTTTGTGAAGGTTTTTATAAAATTTTCTTTATTTTTTGTAAATTTTTTTCTGGTTTTGCTTTTACGCCGTTCACCAGGGGGTCATAATTTTTCGATTCTTGTACAGATTGTTAGGATGGCGGCAACAACAAATAATTTTGGTGATTTTGGTGTTTTTTTTTCTTTTGTACTTGATAGGGAATAGGTGGTTGGTGTTTAGGTGCTTTTAAAAAAATCTTTCTGAAGCGTTTTAAACAGTTTTAAAAAAGAAGTATTACCTGTCATGCTGGCTCAAATCGAAGGGCCCGTCCGCAGGTTAAAGCCCCGCGATTGGAGGAATCTTGAAGGGTTGAAGGGTGTCCAGCTGTAACACCCATCTGATCACCGCGCAGCTTTCTTCTCAATACTGTCCTCAAGTTCACCGTTCTTTACCGCCTCCCTCCATGCTACTATTAATTCTAAATGCCGGGAAGAGTTTAAGGGAAGCTACCAATATTCCATCATTAAAAACTAGGTACACTTACTCTAGAGATCCAGGCACCGTGACTGTGGTAATCTTCTTGTATTTGGTTATCCTTGCCTCCTTCCTTCTAAATTAACTTTTAAAATGCTGCGAATGCGGGCAGAAGGGTTCTGTGGGGAAAGTTACCAGAGCGCTGTGTGTTGTAGCTTCACATGCAGTTTACACGTCTCCCGCACCACTCTGCTCTCTAACCATAAGCATAGCCTCCCTCTAGCTGCTGTAAACCCACACAATGGTAGGGAATGTATAGCATATTGTAACAGAACCTGTAGCTAACCGAATGAGGGGCTGGGTAAAAAAACAAGACCCCACAAACCCAAAAACAACTAATTAGCATATTTTGCAAGTTGTGTTTACTATAAAGAAGGCCGTATCTAACACATATGAAAGATTATACCAGTCCCGTGCCCACTGGTTTATCATGGTGCATTTTATACAACACATTGTTAATAGAAATGTAAATCAGGCAAATTTCCTCCTAGCGTATGTGATGGCATTTGAAAACCACAATGCAATTAATGCCACTTGTGGACAAATAAAGAACACAGAAAATAGTGCCTGATCCCAACTTGTTACAATTATGGAGTTTTCTTTCTATGAGCACTTAGCCTTCTCTTTCTCCACCGTCGGCACGCCCAAGTGGTATTAGGCATTTGTCAAGTAATGTGCCCCACCATCGCCTATATTATGGTTTGAATACTGATGTTTGTAGACCTCCTGTTTTTACGTGCCGATGTCATACTCTCCAGCCACAGCTGTCAGGAATCCACAAGACAGTCCCCATCCCCGACTTACCCAGCGATATATCATCATTCCAGTAGGAAGACAGCTGAAAAAGGTACATTAACCCCACACAACACACCACCGCGCCGTACATGGTAAATGCACTAAGACCAGATTAAAAAGGATGGGCCCCAACAAACAAAGCAATAATTATACACCATGTCCACCTGAAACCATATAAGATCCCCTCAACAATATGACGGATTGAGACTAAGAAGTCCATCCAGTTGGGCAATAGACATGACAACACGCTCCGCAGCCGGAGCAAATTCTCCGATTAGATAGATTACTATATGGTGCACGTTACGGGTGTTTTATATTCCGACTCATTCACCATGGAGACCTACAGAGGACCCATGAATCACAAGACAACCCCAAGGACAGAAGAGTTAACGGCTGAGCCATAGGATATTTGCAGTAGGTGGGTTCACACGGCTGACGGCAGCATTGTGTTTTAGATTTTCTACCAGACAATCTGGTCGGGTGCCTGTTACTGTTCTTCTACTAAAAACGGAGTTGTTATACAACCTCATCAACTAGAAACATTGGGTTAGTGAGTGCTGCACAGCCCTCTGTTCCCGCTCATATACACAACTACGGCTTCTCTCCTCCAGGCACTTGTCCTGCTGCCCCATAACGTGATCACACAAGGAAACACATTCAACTGATCAGTTATTTCCTTCTTGTTAAGGAGGAAATATCCTCAACTTCTTCAAGTCTTTTGTCCATTATTAGACAAGGGCGGCAAATATACGAACCACTGCCCCTCAGGATGTGAGTTACTACTGCGCCTTGAGGAGACCATGTTTAAGTACAGTTTCTCCCAAGATCTGCCTTTCTGCAAGCTCACAATCTGTGTTTTTTGCGTCCGTTTTTAGCAGCTTCTGTTGTTTGTCTCCCAACAAATTAAGAGGCACCATTTATTTCCGTTAAATTAGAAAGTACTCAAGAAACACCCCTACTTAAGACGACCCCAGTTTTTTTTACAACGGACCTTTTGGTAATTGTAACTTTACTGTACTTTAGCTCAGCTACAATAAACGCTGTAACATTTATCACAGTGTGTCTTCCATTAATGCTTTTAGTGTTAAATTCGCGATTCTTATGACAATCCCACATTTTAAAATCCAAATTGTCACAGAAACCAAAACAGTTTTGCCTGGGGTTAACAATTAGAAAATATACATTTCTAACTTGCATACAAAACCAATTAGAACAAACTTTCAGAACCTATCCTGTACATAACTCGGACTGCTGTATCAGGTTTGTGGTATTCTATAACATTTATTAAAAAAATTTATAATAAACACAGGCGAACTGAATGTAACAGTTGGTATTTTTTTTTTTTCCCATCCGTTATGTAAAAAATTTTCTGAGAATTTCTCAGTGTGAAAAACAGATTAACTGATAGTACAAACTAATACAAAACAGGGACAGGACAAAAAACAAAAAAAAAAAAGTCTTCCAAACTATCCCTCTGTTTAACAGATGGACAAAAAAAAAAATTGTGCTGCACTCGCGTCAACCTATCTGCTAATAAGCGATGATGGAAAAACAAATACAAAAACCCCCCTAATTTTTCTTGAAATCAATGAAGGGAAAAAAAAAAAAAAAAAAAAAAAAAAAACGGTAACACGGCGGAATATAATTAACTTACTAGTTTGGGGGTCTTCGAGATTTTGGCTCATAAGTACCCACGGTCCATCCAATTTCTTTGTTTATCTAGCTCCACAAAAAAAAAAAAAGCTAGCACAACAGCTATACACTTTTTTTTTACTCTAGTTAATAGTGTAATTTTATAACCCTCATAAATCAGTAACATTTTACATAAGTTTAAGCTTACTTCATTATCAATCGTGGCGCCACAGAGCCTCAGCAAAACAAAAAAAATCAGCACTATTTTGCAGCCTGCAAATACCGTAGTACTCGCTTATAAGCCGACTCCAAGTTAGCCAAGGCCACCTAATTTTACCACAAAACTTGTATATTTCTTTTACTCGAGTATAAGCTCGAGTTGGGTTTTCCTTCCGCTACAATTTTTTTGTGCGGAAAAACTAGGCTTATCCTCGAGTAATATGGTAGATCTGATCCTTGGTCCATATTCTAAATCCCAGATGTTTCCAACACTTTATCCGCTACCCGACAGTTACACACCCATCTGAAACTATATTTTCTGCAGAGACATTTTGACAAATTTCAATTTTAAATAGACCCACCAGAACACTTGGTTCCTTATGGACTTGCGTGTTTTAATGTCGCAAATCTCCCAAAAGAGGGTCGCTTTATACTATACTGCCTAGATGGGTCCGATGAGGTGCCTTGGACCCATCTCTGCTGCTCTCCTCCTCCCCTTCTCCCGCACGTAATTCCATGGAGCCGTATCAGTACCACCGGGGTCATTGTACAAATGCCTTACCCATGGTACTAGGCAGTAGACCAGGCTGGCTTCATGTGTGAAAATTATATAAATAGACAAGTAGCCAGAGTGAAAAATTAAAAAGAATTTTGGGACACTAGACAACTGTCTAAAAGGACCTGTGGGTCGGTAGTGGCCTTCGTCCCCCAGCCGGTCCTCTAATTAAGTTATTAAAACAAAAAAACAAAGTTTATTTAAAAAAAAAATTTCAGAAACCAACCACACATCACATCACACTTTGGAACCCACCTTATCACTAGCAACTAAACCTTTCCCGCATTTGCATTTTATCTACAGGGAGTCCGATCTTACATACAGGGAAGGATCTATATGTGTTGTTTCCTATAATGGTTATCCCTCTTTGGCACATGATGCTTTTGTTTGATTATAAAAAGCTCTTCAATTTTCCAATATAACCTTCTCGCTTGCTGTCATTTCTATAAAAATCTCTATGTTTGATTTCATTGGAGAGAAATCTTTCCATGGTCACCACGATGCACTTCTGTTAGTGTCATGGAGAGTAATAAGAGCTGTTAATATAACGAGCTTGTACCTGTGTGACCGGGGCAGAGTCCCGTCCACTGGAAGGAAAAACAATGACTTCTATAGAATGAACAGCAAGCAGAGATTCTAGAGATTATAAGGAATTGATACAGAAATTATATTGGAATATTGTTGTAAACTTTTTAGAATCAAACCATACCTAAATTTGCTGAAAATGAGAAGACTCCTTTAATGTTAATTGGTATGCAAATTTAGAAACCGTAATTTTTGTAATTATCTCCAGCAACTAATTCCTGTTACTCCCTGTACACAAAGATTAAGAATAAAGCTCATTAAAACACTTTTGTACTGGCTTATGTTTTACTATTGCTGCCTGTGGCCTCAAGGTCATAAATACCAGCAATCCACAAGAATCACCATAGGTCTAGTGGGCAGAGAGGTGGCATTAGTGTTGGTGGCACTGGGCGTTTTTGAACCCTTTTTTAGTCATTCGCTGCAAAACGCATCGTTTTTTGGTCCGTTTTCCCAATCCATCTTGCATGCTTAAAAAGGGCGCAAAACGGATTCAAAAACCGCCAAGTGTGCACCAGCTTAAGTAACTAGGAATGGGACTAGGTCGTTTACGACGGAGGCTCTGCCTGTACTTTCTACGCATCGATGACCCAACTAAGAGGGAATAGACCTTACACCTAGTTAAAAAAAAAAACCAAAAAAAAAAAACCCAAAAAAATACATGGTGTTGAAAGAGCCACATCTTAAAATTTTGAAAATAAGAAAAACGTTTGTTTGTTTGTTTGTTTTTTAACAAGTCTCATTTTCAATTTTCCAAATTTTCCAAGGCCAATAGGAAACATTTCTCTTTATTTGCAAGAAACATTTCCCCTAAAAAAACAAAAAGAATTTGACTTTTTTGGTGTGTGTCTCACAGATTTTCCCATATACGAGTTATCTCATGGGCGTTTACATCACACAAACAAAAAAAAAAAAACAACACTATCTGGAAGATAAGACCGTAATTAATAACACAATGACTGTTCAATAATAGCTTTTCATAGTAATCAATAAAAGTGACAATTGCGATTTTTGAGACTACTTACTATAGATGCCCCATTGCCAAAAGTATAATATATATCAAAACCATTAATACAACACTAAAAAGGGACACCGAAATATAAATAAGTTGGTAAATTAGACAGTGATTGTGCGTGATGATGATTCTTTTTAACAAGTGTCATCCTGTAAAGATATCAACCGCAAAGTCTTATAAACTCTTACTAAACACCAGTACAAAAGGTACACATACCCAAAAGTTGATACCTAACTGGTTATAATAGATATAAAAAAAAAAAACCCACACATACTAAAAATAAAGTTCTCATTGGCAAACACACAATTATACCAAATTTTTAAAAAAATTGATTTTTGATGAACCCTTGGAGTTCAACAATTTGAATTCAAATTTTTTATTACATATAACTCCTGTGCGAGTTAACTCCAACTATAGAACCACTGTGGCAGATACCGTTAGTAAAAAAAAAAGCTACAAAGCTATACTTGTGCACATTGTTAGTATCATAGTACAAAAATGTGTTAATTAAATAGGGTCAAATGTTTATCCCATTCGCAAATAAAGTATAAATCTATAGAAAACCTAATGCAGATTAAAGTTAGGAGCGAAAACACCCTAAAAAAAGAAAGCAAAAAGCAAAAGGCAGAACTTCTGTGGAAGAAAGCCCATAACTCTGCTGTCCAAGAGGTTCACGCCAGGACGTCTGTCGGCTTCAACTCACATTTTGGGAGGACTCAAACTAGCTTTAATGTCTGGCCCATTTATCTGGTGTCAAGGTCAACAATAACAATTTTTTTTCTGCCTTTTCCTGCCTTTTAAAGACGGGAGGAGAGAAGAAAAGGGAAAAAACGCCAGAGGCTTCCGCACAGCATCCCACTACACAAGAAGCAATGGAAAGCGTCTTTAAGCCTCTTCACAAAAACGCTGCATAATTCCATGCATGAGGCCAGGAATAAAAGGTATTATGCCGTGATCTAAAAGAGCGGGAGGAATGCTAATATCACCACCCCATCACATTATGCGAGTGCCACACCACTTTTGATAAGCAGGGGCTAATGTTACAGGGAGGGGCAAGCCGCTACCGCACATGACAGGTTGCTACACGTTCTGGACAACAGAATTTTTTTTTTTTTCTCCCCCTCCTTTCATTAAGTCTTTGCCATTATCTCCATCCAGAAATAACAAATTATATAGGGTGGACTATGGAGGGGGGCTTTACTGAAGAGCTGCACTTGTTTGCTCACTCCTTTAGGGCAGTGAACCATGATAATGACGGAGTAATGAGCGTGTATTTATAGAGGGTGGCGTAACAAGGGGATGACAGAAACCATACCAAAAAAATCCTTGACTTTAATGGCTTTTAAAAAAAAAAAAAAATTGTAACTTTGTGGGTTTTCCTTCTTTTAAATACATCTGGAAGCTACAATTTGACCCCCCCAAAAAACGTGTGTCCCTAATAAACAAAGGTCAAAAATTGTGTGTCACGCCTGACTATTTAATCCTTTTAGAACTCACGCATATACCTTTAATTTTCTACTAATTCTGAAGTAAAGGCAGTTTCCCCCATGTTAAGGACGTACCTACTTACAGACGGCCCCTCTCTATCGCTACCACCCACTTTGACCTCTTGGTGAAGATCTCTGGATCTTTACTTAGTCCCAAACTGTAGGTGTCCTTTAATGAAGGTTAATTATAAATCCTTGTTCCCATGACACAAAAAAGTTTTGAAAATTCCCATTGTCACTGGACAAAAAAAATTAAAATAAAGAGTTGGAGAACTATTAAAATAAACGCAGCTCCGACTCACATAAATTCACTTACCAACCCGAAAGAACCATCTTGTACCTAACCCCTTCTGTCAATTCAGGAAAGAACAGAATAAAACCCGAAGAAAAAAAATTACACCCACTACACATGAACCTGGTTGGTCACGGTGGGGACCAAACCCACCACAGTTTTGAGAACGGAACTCATGAAGCATCAATGGGGACTGGGATACATATTACAGATGGACTCCTCGCTTGAATCATATACTATGACATCACAAAGTCCTCTTCGAACGTGTTGGCCCAGCATCACGGTCCCATTTTTTCATACTAACCGTGGTTGTGTGTCAGCTCTTTATTAATTGAATCCCAGTGGAGAGACCCTAACAATCAGTGCAAAATTTTTGTCAGAATATACAGCACCCCCGTGTACGGATCAATCAAGTGCTTTAGGTCAGTTTCATAAATTGAATTTGTATGCAGTCGAAACCTGTATATTTAAAATGGAAAACTCCAACCAAAAAGAATAAAATTTAAACCCAGACAATTGAATTTTCTAATTTTTGGTGCTGTCATTTTAACAAGGATTAGCAAAAAAGCTATTAAAGCCACCTTACATCTGATCAGGGCAGCCTGGCTAAAGTAATGTATCCAGAGAGCTTCACCAGAGGTCACAGTGGGTAAGAGGTCCGTCTGGTATTAGGTCTCGGTAATTCATAGAAACCCCCTGTGTTCCAATTCTTACATATTTATCATGCCAATTATAATGGAACTATATATGTCCATTAAAACTGATGGGATAGCCAAAATCAAGCCAACAACACTGACAAGGCATCTGTGGAAGAAATTGCAGGCTAGAAAACCCAGCCCAGACATTTCTTCACCGAGAGACAGAGACAAAACAGCCAGTAGCCGTTCTTTCTTTCCCTGCCCAATCATCCCACACCCTGCCAAATCTTGTCAATTTCCCACATGTTTTTGCAGATAGTCAAACAATGCAGCTCGAAAGAACTGATCTTGTTGGCTTGTAGTGAATGAAAAGTCTTGTAGCCCCAGTCACACGATGTCGATCTATGGTCCTTTCCAGGACTGTAGCCACGGCCATGACTCGTAATCCCAAGATCTTACCGCTTCCTGATTTGGCCATTAAAGCCTTAGGTCGATGCACCCATGGGTTTTTGGTCCTTTTTTTAAGCATGGATTTTCAGACAGTTTTAAACGCACTCAATTTTTTTTAACTGTTTACCATGCTTTGCTTTTTAATCCCGTTCATTAAAGATAAGCAGCCAAATGCATGGCACACACTGTCATAAACTATGCAGGTTTTAATAAACGGACTGAAAACTCGTGCTTAAAAACGGCCAACAACGCCACGCATGTGAATCACCCTTACACCTTGTTCCCCCCCCCCCCACAGAGTGAAAATGTGAACGTTGGCTCACTGTTGGAGGATAAAAACAAAAGCTTTTAATAAATAATAAAGCTGATAAAAATATTGAAACGCTTCCTAAAGTCTTCTCAGGTCAGTACCACAGCAGATGGGGAGAAGAGTAGGCTAAAGACCACTCTTTCCATAACTAGAGAAATGTCACTTGTAAGATTCAGCTCTATACAGATATATTAATTATGGTCACTGGATAATCTTCAGAGAAGCAGATAAAACGTTATTAGTTTATTAGCTGTATATAGTATGTAATAGGATAAAACCTACAGTTATTAAAGTTTATCAAAGTTAAAACAAAAATTACAATGATTTATTTTGATACATTTAGGAATGATACTTTATTAACGGTAGGTCACAACCTCTGTTAGGTCATCAGTTCTTTTGGGCAACCAGTTATTTGAGAGCCAAACCAGTTGGGGGAGCAATACACAAATCACTAGGATTTATTCAATTGGGATTAAAATTTATGTTTTTTGCGTTATTGTAACAATATAAAATCTATTTGCTGGAAATTCTCAGTTTTTTATTCTTCTACGTCTAGAATATATTGAGCTTCTTACAGGATTACCACAACAATAAGAAGGGGACTGTACAGGTGTGAACACAAAACGATTCCGTTGCTTTAGTAGATCACAGGTAGAAAAAAAAAACCCAGTGTGCTGCCATAATAGTGACCTAAAAAAAACCTTCAGGTAACCTTCAGCAGGATGTAGGGGGCAAAAGCTATTGGCCTAACATCCCACACGATGAGGAGACATGACTAGAGAAATTTTCCATTTATGGTTTTTTTTTTTGTATTAAACCTATATCAGATAAGCTAATGTTAATATAATGTTGGTTTTATTCGGGTGTTACATTCTTATATTACCCAGACTCCTAATGGACCGTTAGACTATAGGGTCACTAATAATTACAACGGGTTAGTCAGAATTTAAAAATGGAAGAAAAAAAAATTTATCAATTGTCTTCAAACATGTATGAATGTATCTTGAAAACGCGGGAGAATATCTGTCAGAATGTACTTTATTTCCTATAGTGGTATGTTTTCCATCAAACGTATTAGTAATGGGAGATTGCGTGTGCATGAGGTCCGACGTCACTTCTATACAAATATATGCAAAGACATAGGGAATGCGGGGAGAATCCGAATAGGAATCCTATGCAAATTTTACTTACAGAATCTAGAAAAAAACACTTTGCCAAGAGGAAAACTTAAATAAATATTTCATAAATTATAATTAATTTAAATAGGTTTTTTTAAATTCAGTCCCACACTCGGTTACCCACTTGACAGGCGATTTTCCCGCTATGTTCCCTGCGCCTGTGAGGCTCTCGGGCAGGTGGTGTTGGGTGAGAAGGCTCTGAGTATGACTGACGCGTCTCTCAGTACCAATACCCCGGCTAATGTACATGGACCAATCTCACTTTATAAGGAGCGATCTGCTGGCTGAAAATGTCCTATAGTCATTGTAACTTTGCTCGACAACAAGGAGGTCTGTCCAAGGACTCCAAAGGATTTGAAACATCATATATCTAAGAGCTTTTGGAGAGACAAAGGTATACAATCCCAGGCTATTTATTACAGGAGGTCTGAAAGTCCACTGCTCGTCTAACACCTACAACGCAACTCAGGCAGCGCTAGATCCCGGGAACACATAAGGGGTCATAACGCCTCTGCCGGAACAATGACACAGGTCCTCATTCCTTCCTGTATCGATTAATTACACAATCTGCTCCTTACCGTACTATCGCCTCACTCATCTCTTGTGACTTTAGATTTTGATTATCAATGCTTACCTTACCCTCACCTATGACCCCCCATTCTGCTTTTTAAGATCCTACAAATCTGATTCATAAGGTCCCAGCATTATTATTAATAAAAAAAAAAAAAAAAAAAACTAACCCATTTTTGTGAACACTAATTTGGACGCAACAAAAAGAAATGAATGTGAAAAAATTACACAACTTACCAAGCATCACATTACATTCCCCACTATAGAATAAACACAATATTTTATATTTGCATCTCCCACTGACAAAGCCATTTCATAAAATGATTAATTGGGCGGTAGAAAGTTCCACTTAAAACTTGTTGGCTATGCAAGGTAGCCGCTGGAAACTGAAGACAATCTGAGCGTGAGTTCCCTCCCGTCTGCTGGAACTCTTGTAGAAACTCCTCTATTTGTTAACATGAAGATTCGCCGAAATCCTCTTCCTAAAAAGAGCAGAACAAGCGTTACACTGAGAGCAAAACCGCAACACTGCCACCAATCACCTGCAAATGATGATTGGAAGGGAGCCTCTCCGGGGAACTGTTGGGCCTCTTTATAAAAGTGATCCGTGTCATTCTGGCATCAACATCTTCTAGAACCAGAACTCTTCCTTAGAAAGAATTTATTTTCCACTACCCAGGAGAAGTAGGATACTTCTTTATACCAGGGAAAACCCATAGCTGCTGAAATGAACAAGTTGTACCAAGTATTTTGATTGTCTTAGTTTTTAAAATTTTCTTTTCACTTTCCATACAGGGCTTATTTTACGTTTTTTCTCTTTTACTTTTTTTTTTTTTTTTTAACGAAAATACAAGCCACAATGCTTGAATTCGGTTTTATTAAACTATATGTAAAGTTTGTAAACTTTTTTTCCGTAATACCCAGTAGTTCATTATCCTATATAAACAACATTAGTTTTTTAAAAAATTGTTAACAAGGATTTATTTTAATACATTAGGCATGATCTTTTAGATTAAAGGTGTCGTTCAATTCAACCGCTGTTAGGTCTCAGTTCTCTTTGGCACCCAGTTATTTTGAGCCAAAACCCATTTTGGAGCAATACACACCACGTACATGCAAGAACTTCTGGCACCTTCTGATGCTAAAGTCCACTCTATAACAGTTTAATCGTAGACTCTTTCATCATGAAGGGGCTCTGCCAAAACATCCCCCAGAGGGCCTTCAGAGACTCTTAGCATACACACAATTCTTGTGTCCATATTAAACCATGAGAAACTACTCTTTAATATGATATATAGGAGTATGTATAGATGCCACAGAACTGGAGATAACCACTCTTGAAAGTTACATCTCGGACATAGAAACTGTATATAAAACCTAATTTCTTTTTTAAAACCATATAGTACATAGCAAGGTACTAACCTCTCAGACGTGTGTGTGTCATGTACAATATATTATCCACACACATTTTTTTTTTAACCACAAAACAGTAGATTTCCCCTCTGGTTTATATAAAAAAAAAAATCCAAAACACATCCTTAACCCGATTCATATGCAAGATATTCCCGTTCATACTACCCAACTTGTATTTCTAGGTGCCAGGGTTCTGGACATGTTAAATAGGAGGCTTTCAGGGTTGGTGTCACCCTTAATGACTACCTTGGCTATATACGTCCGTTCTTCTCCCACAGCTGGTGATATATTTAATTCATCAGGACTCTACTTAAGCTCATATGGATGTACGTCCCCATACATCGCGTATTCCTCAGGGCGCCGACGGACGGTACGCGCGCAGCCCACGTGCTCAACCGTACCGTTTCCGTAGCCCGTAACAAAGATAGGACATGTCCAATCCTTCAACGGAATATTTGCCGGATATATGTTGAGCTATGGAGAGGTGTGGGGGTTGAGCATTGCCTCCTTTCCCCGCGCCGATGTATGCCCCGCCATATTGGGTACGGCTTTCATATAGCATGTGAATGCAGCCTAAGCAGTCCAAAGATTTGCAATCAAAACTAAAAAATATATATATATTTGTGTATATCGATGGGGTTCAATGTGAATGAGTAGCCTGTTACTACAACTGGTATGGGGCAGTCATCTAGGATCCCCCACCTCTCCGGTTGGCTCGTCTGTGACCCTTTTCTACACCTGCCATTTTGTTTGGCATTCCTCCAGACTCAAGCTCCTGTTCTACAAGACAGTTTTATTGTGTTCAGCACATCAGCGCAGATCAAATATGAACAAGGGGCATCTGCCAGGAAGGATTAAACAAAATTGGATTGCTGCTTTGGACTACATCCAAATTTATTTTAGGGCAGTTATTTTTACCGATTGTTGGTTCGCTGGGGTGGTTACATGGTAAGTAGCTTATCAGCAGAGACATAGCTTCATGATCATATTCAAATGTGTTGTGTAAAAGAAGTTAAATACAGATATTTCTTAGAATTCAGATACATACACAATCACCTCAAGGAATTTACCATCCAACACCATCATGATATACCAGGGACACCTTACTCCTAGATCCAGGTCACCAGGACTGTGGTAATCTTATCTGTTTTAGACCTGGCCTCCTTCCTTCTAAAAATCTAAAATCAAAGTTTGAAGTGCTACTGGGGCGTTACCAGAGCATCTCTGTGCTGCAGCTTTACAGGCTGTCATAGGGTCAACAATCCCCCCGCCACCCCACCACCTACCATAGCTTGCTATAATCTCAACAGGTGCAAGGCACTTGTTCGTTCCGCCTCGGACTAACACCTATAAGCTACAGAACGGAGGAGCTTCTGATAGCCGCCTCCTCAGAGCCCTTGGGGCTCCTGAGCAAGAATATAAAAGTTGGTTTTAGAACGAAGGAGCCCATGGATAACTAATATAAGAAGATTACTTTAGTCATGGTGTCTGGACACCACATGGTTAATCATTATAACATATAAATGACTGATTTCCTTTATTTCTATAGCGCCACAGATTTACGCAGCGCTGCACAGAACTTGCCAAAGATCGGTCCCTGTTTTCCCAATGGGCTCCACCACTAATCAACCGACACCAGTCTTTTTTGGAGTGGTTGGATTAAACCCTCCCCCCGCAAAAAAAAAAAAAAACACAGAGAGACTACACTCTTTTGCATAAGTACGTTGAACCCTGGACTTGAACCCAGGTCCCCAGCGCGCAAAAGGATGTATGCTACCCACTACCACCTTGCTGCCCTTAGGAATGGATTTTTATGATAAGATTTCCTTTGAAGGGACTGTCACCGTCATCAACCCGCTTTTTATACCATTATACAGGGTTTGCGAACCTATGGCATTGGGTGCCAGAGCGCGGCACTCTGAGCCCTTTCTGTGGGCACCCAGCCATCACCCCAGATGAAAGTTCCCCAACAGGACTCAAAGAATCTGCCCTGCAGAATCTCCTACAAACTATAGATGATTTGCCTCCTCCTTTCAACTGTGTTGGTGTCCTTGGGAGCGGAACGCTTGAAAATTTGTCAATGAACAAAGAGAAATACCTGTGCTGCGCTGTCACTTTGCAATAAATAAGTGCCTTTGGTTGAAGTTTGGGCACTGCGGCTCTAAGGTTCCCGATCACGCTCTATTATCAGCACTATCAGTCCTGCATGTTTTTTCCCCCCCCAAATCTCCCCCGAAAAACAAAAAAAACCCTCAAAAGTCATATCAATGTGAAAGAGTCACTTTTCGCCTTAGAGAAGTCAAATTTAGAGCCTGGAGAAGAGAGTCACTTCTATTCCTCTAAGACTGTGCACTCAGAACCAACTTTGACATACAGGAAAGAAAGAAAGATAAGTTACAAATAAAAGAGGGGGGGGGGGGGGGTGGTGTGGGGGGGGGGGGGGGGGTTGGGGGGGGGGGGTGGGGTGCCGGGGTGGTGCGGGGGGGGGGGGGGGGGGGGGTGTTGTTGGGGGTGTGGTTGTGTGTTTTGGTGGTTGGGGGTTTTGTTGTTTTAGTTTTGGTTTTTTTGTTTGTTGTTGTTGGGTGGGGTGGGGGATTTTCAAGCAGGAATGTTAAAATGTGGAAGTTGTTATCCTACAACGGATACAGATTTCTTAACCTGGCAAGAAATCCCCATTCATCTTCCGATTTATATTTTTATTATTGCAACAACATCATATTCTAATTATATATACTATACTAACGATATAGTCTTTAGTATCATTAAAAATACAAAAATTTAAGAATCCTGTCTTCCAAACCAAACATACCTTGAGAATGATGTAGTTACAATGATGCAGAAACATATCTTGTTAAATCCCTGATCCAATTGGTTTTGCTCAAAAAACAATTAAGAAATTCAGGACCTTGGGAAAGCTGGTCAGAGAACTGCTGCAGTACATAAATAACATTACATGAGTCTTCCTGAACTGTCGATACCTTACTATCAAGCCTGAAACTGAGCTGGCTCATACAACAGCAGCTGGGGATGGTGGCAGCGCTTGATTACACTTCTGCCTGTCGGGTACCACATTGATTAAACACTCCTTCCAGAGCAGTGCATAATTAGGGTAAGAGGAGCACTCTGGAGGCAAGCCACAGACTATAGAACCTATTTATCATAATTTTATAATTGGTTTTTTCAGTAAACCACTCAGTTTCAGGATGTAAACATTATCTGTTTCTGCTCTTTGTACACCGCTTCTCAAGGTATGTCTTCTTCAATGCATGAAAACAATGGTAGATTTTCGCTTGAATAAGCATATAGAACCATTGTCTAGTTTCACTAGAGAACAAGATCGGGAGGTCTAAAGTGAAGCTCCTCTTCCAGCCATTTAACATGACTCATCTCAAGCAACAAGCAACTCCTCTAAGCTTATTAGCACATGACTTTGGAGCCACCTTTTGTTTAAACGGGCGATGACATTAAAGCGGACATAAGCTACTTCCCATGCGTCATCACTATAATGGCATGAACTGAACAGCAGCTAACATTACCTACTGAGTAAGAGCGTTCATGCTCTCTAGACATGTTGACGGCAAGGATATGCTTTTCTGTGAGGTGAAAACCTGTATTATTATTGAAAATCTGGCCATCAAAATAAAGTATGATACTCATTACCTCCCTTCCTCAATTATCACTTTAAAATTACCACCAACAGGTAAGGAAGTGTTTACTTGAGCAATTCACTGGCCTGTTCACTGTCTTACCCTTCCACTCTGCTCCCCGGATAATCCCCCGCTCCATGCGTTATGTAACCTTATTGCATCAGAGAAGTCCCACCCACAGTGGGAAGACCCCCTCCATAGTGGTAACAGCCTGTGATGCACATCAATTAGGGGCTCTGGTAACAGCCCTCGAGCACACCTGGCTCATGAATTTTAAAAGTTGATTTGTAGAAGGAAGAGGGCCATGTATACAAACATAATTAACATTGTTTTACAGTACTGGTTTATCATGCTGGATATTTCCTCTATGTAAATCTGTTGTCTGCATAAAGAAAGCTGAATTTTTGATGGTTTTTATTTGTTGCAGTATTTTGCATACCAGATGAGGGAGAAAGAATGCCCCGGCTGGTACATTTGCCCAAGCTGAGGGGGGGGAGCACACTACCCCAACGCCTTCGGCTGTGCAGGCTTCATGTAATTGTTAGTCTCAGCATATATAACCACTTCCCAAACAAAATTTTTACGGGTTTCAAAAAGTTTATTTCAGAATGGGTCTAAACATTTCTGCTAGGTGTCGTGAGGAACTGATTTTTCATACCTTGGAACAACCTATATAAAATTCCCGACCATTTCTGTAAACGGGTGTACATGGACTCACCTTAATATCTTTTTGCAGTTCCCATGGAATTCCATACTGAGGCCGAGGTTTGCCTGGTTTTGCTGAAGCTTGAGAATTCTAATAAAGTGCTGTTAAGGATGTGAACATGCCAAGGTTGTGCAGGACAGAAGGTATAAGAAAGATTATGATAGGGTGAACCATGTTCTGTTATAATACATGTATTCTCAAACCATGGGTGTTACATACCCCGCATACTAAAATACCGGGTCAGCAATCTGTCTCACCAGTTGTAAAACTCAATCAGCCAAACTCATATTACAAAACTCATTTGAAACTAGGGTCACACCACTAGATACTTGACAACGCAATGAAACAGATTACATACAGACAGACTACCATACATACACACCCGCACCTCTGAAGGTGCATAGACGCAGCCCAAACACGCATTTGTGAGGTAATTTTTTTTTTTTTTCTAGGAGTTTAACCCCTTAACACACAGGTTTTTGCTCAGTACTAATACAACCGACACTACACCATCCAATGCAGGGTGTAATGGAAATGATCCTCCCATGATTGCCGCTTCTTTCAAAAATACATGTGTGTGCCATTCAAGTCAATGGAACCGAAGTACAAAAGCAGAACAGGAACACCTATAGCACCTTTTCTTTTCTGCACTTTAACTGGAACATCCAACAGGGCAAAATATGGGGGTGTGATGACTCAAAAAAAACTGTTCAGTGCCGTATTGTATCAGATCAATTTGTTGCACATCCACCGATGTGAAAAACATGGATGGTTTCTATTCTACTTTTTTTGCCCTGCAACATTTCAGGGGGAAAAAAAAACCTCTAGAAAAAGAAAAAAGGAAGTTTTTCAGCTCACCTATGTTCAATGCAGATCGCAGTCGTGGCTGCACGGACACCTTGGGTTGGGGAACCATGAGCATAAACAGCAAAAGAAAAGGGGTAGTCCCGCTCCAACGAAAAGCAAAAGTTCAAGTAAAATCCACTTATTTAGAAAAAAATGACCATATTCCAACATCATAGTACGTCCATGGAAAGGAAACTGACTCGTTTCGGCAAAAAAAATGCCCTTAGTCGTAAGCCCAGATTTCATCTGTACTGAAGTATAAACCCTGAAAAGAATGGGTCAGTAAGCATCAGTGGGGAAAAAAAAAAAAGATATAATATGTATAATTAAAAAAAAAAAATAATAAACCAGAAAGTGAAAAACCCAAATTCTTTATGTGTTCATATCCTAAAATGGCTTCAGTTAAAAATCGATGTATGGAGGAAAACAAAAACCCAACATATACTAACGCTCTAAGGATAATAACAACCTCTTTAAATTCCCCAGAACACAGTTCCTTCTAGGTGTCCACAGATCAGAAACTAATTGCCTGTCTTAAGTGTCGCTGATATACCATAGGCAGTCTAGAAAGGGTTTACAAAAAAAACCAAAAAAAAAAAGGAAGAAAGAAAGAAAGTGGAGGATCTGCTTTCCAGTATTGAATTACTCAGATACTTTCAATAAATACTATTCAGACACCAATCCCTCCCGCTACCACATGAAAGCAGATTAATGACTAGAAATCAAGAATAATTCAGAAGAAGCGAAACTGAAATATAGAAAACCGCCACGATTTAACAACGTCTCGTCACCCGAACATTAACGGCGGGAGAAGATTGGGGTAATGTGTAGGAACGGTAATAATTGGACAGGCTTTTAACTTTGCGTATTATCATAGTAACCGGCTCCTTCAGAGAATCTCAGACAATAAATTAGTGGTAAGCTTCCGTCATGCAGGTCATTAGCCCGGCCATGTTGGCACAAACAGCTTACGTGTCCAGCCAGAGCTCTGCCTGTGTGCCCATCCTGCAGACCTGGGCAGATACCAATGCAACAATCTACCCGCTGGCTGCTAGTGCTCCAGAACCACATAATGTACATAATGTATGTACACAACGACACCTTTATACGTACCATTAGCATTTAGTCTGGCTTCAATAAATTTAACTCAGAGGAATACATGATTTGCAGGTCACCCAGGGAAGGCTAAAGCAGATTCTCACAGTGACCTCTGGGAAGCATGTTATAGATCAGGGAGAGCTGAGCAGATTTGTTACAGTGTACCAGCTCTCAGCATGCTATCATGTTTTCGGGCAGAGAGGAGGAGCTGACAAACTGTCATAGTTTTTACCATCAGCAAGACAGATTTTATAGTCAGTGAGAGCTGAAGCAGCATTGTAAAACATAACGTCCTTATCTGCAGGCATCATGTTTATCGAGCCGGAGAAAATAAATCTAAACAACTGTTACACTGTCCCCAATCTGCAGGTCAGCAGGTTATAGAGCAGGAGGCCTAGTAGATTGTACAGTGTCCTATAGACATGTACTCTCTTAACATGCTATACCATGCTTTCCTGCCGAGCGGAGGTGCTGAGGTGCTTTCATCATCAGACAGCAGGTTATAGAGCAGGAGTAGCTTGCCGCAGTAGCTGATAAGATTGTATAATAGTATCCCATAGGAACATTAGCAGCATGCCCTATAACCACAGGGGATGAACACTTTATACCGTAATCCTATATCCTCTTGTTTTAGAGCAGAGGAGCTGAGCCATTACTACAGAGCCTTCTGTTTGCAGAGCATGTTATATAGCAGAGTAGCTGACAGCAGGAGCTGAGAGATTGGATAAATAGTATCCCATAGTACATAGCATCATGCCCTATAACCACAGGAGGAGAGAACACTTTATACACTAGCCTATATCCTCCTGTTTTGAGCAGAGGAGCTGACCATACTACAGATGCCGTCTATTGCAGGCGCATGTTATAGAACATTCTTAAACTGTAGCATTAAAGACAGCATACAGCATAGGTTCCAAACAGAGCCGCTATCACTGAATAAATGACAATCTCTGATTTTTAGACACCATGTAAATATACTTTGCGGGGGGGCTCTATAACAAGCTGCCGCAAGTAGACACCATGTACAATATACTTTGGCGGGGGGCTCGAGAACAAGCGGCCGGCATATTAGACACCATGTACAATATACTTTGCGGGGGCTCCATAACAAGCTGCCTGCATATAGATAGACAACCATGTCAATATACTTTGGGGGGGGGGGGGTCTCAATAACAAGCTTGCTGCACTTGTACACCTTCAACAGAACAGGAAAAACGCATATTGACCATCAAGGAATTAACGAGGTCGGCAGACCTTGAGGACTGTCCGGCATGCCCCCGAGGGATGCTTATCCAAAGTCATCGTGAACGAACTATATCCAACCCTCCTACCGCGAAAGATTAAAGATGCATGATACTATTTCGCAGCTCAATACGACATCTGAGAGTCAAGCCCATTGCCACCAACTGGCTCCCTCTATACCTAAATGCCTCGCTGTCAGACCTGCTTACAGGCGTTGTTAGCTTAGCTAGCACGCGCCCCCGCTTAATTCCCCTTTTGCTGCCGCCCATACCTACACAGCTCAGACTTGAATAGGAGGAGTGTTGCAAGCGATCAATACCAGTGCACAACAATGGCAGCTATCCACAACCTTCTCAGAGTTAATGTCAACCATAAACAAGCGTAGGAGGCAGCGCAGGGTGTGACATGCAAATGACAGGTACTGCAGCTTGTGTCTGATACACGCCGCACAATTGCCTGAGACCGTGGGGTCTTATGGCCGACACCTCAGGGTCCAGTGTGCACTCCCGCCACTACCCTGTCAATAAAAGTTAGACACATTTACAACAGTTATGCCATCAGGAAACACGATGACACAAGGTGATCACCAAAATCTCACCCAGCGGAAATTTCCTAGTCAAACACTCCAATTTATAAAAAAAAAAAAAAAATCCAACAATTTTAAAAAAAAAACAAAAAAATTGCTGTAAATTTTTTGCACTGGAGCCGATTCCACACCCCAATACTGCAATAAGTCCATCACAGAATAATCTCGACAAAACTTTTGGGGCAAAGTTTTCTAAAGTACTATTACTGTACAAGCTGTATTGCTTTATAATAATCTATAAAGATCCTCTTTTGACCATAATTTGATAATTATGCCACCAACTACGTCTGGGAATCACAGACCGATCATGTATTCCTTCCCAGATTTTCCACCTCATTAAGGGAAATCTCCCCTGGACTATAATAACAAAATCTCCTCCAAACCATGTGTCCATGAGCAAAAAGAGCATATCTTGAGAGAGTCAAGTTTTTAGAGTTGCAGGGGAAGGGAGACACTTCAATACTCCCTTATTGCTTTGCTGATGAGCCGTTGGCATAAAAAAACAAGAATATTTAGGCTTGTGGTTTGGAGATGCAGCGTAGAAAAAAAAAAATGTAAAAACAAAAAAGTAGGAGAGGAGGATGGAATTAAATTATTTATCTGCAGCTCCAATATTAATTTTCAATATCTGGAACCAGTGTAGCTTTCAAACAGAGAATCTATCTTTAATGCAATCCAACAGGTTTATAGATACCCGAATTGAGATGGTGCAATTCACGTTTAATCTCTTGTAAGCCTCTAAACTTGACTCATTGTCCAAATGAGCATAGTCATATTTTGCCCTGCGAGGAGACGAGTCCAATAAAGAAGTTGCACAACAGCACACCGCTTCAAAATGTTGCAGCGTCTGTCTATAGTATCTAGAAACATTATGCATTAAAGAAAAGCCTCATCTTTCAAAAACACATACACCAGATATCCGACAGTTAAAGATATGATAAATTTGAGGCTGCAGATAAAGCTCCATTTTAACTTTTTAACTGCTGCGTATCTGTTCTGTAGCTCCCAAACCCAGCCACAAAGATTCTTATGTTTTAAACTGACACCAGCATTATGTTTCGAGGTACTATAGACGAAGAAAGGGGAGTATGACTGACACTAGGAGCCCTGCAACCTCTACACTTGACTCAATCTAGGCCAAAAATGACTCGCCTCGGCAATTCCATGACTTTGGAGGAAACAATTAGATTCAATACAGAAGTGAATTCTAGAAAGGCAGTTCATACCCAAAAACTGGAGGGTGGTGGTAGCTTATGGTGTAAAATCTGTCCCACAGGTTGCATGGATAAGGATCTGTAGAACTTTCAGAGTACCCAATACAATATATCTGAATGGACATTAATTGGTGGTTAAGGACATCATAAATAAACGCTACACAGTGGCAACTTTACAAGGTGGCCGATTTGGATATTTAGTCTTTTTGCCATTAATACACTGGACCGTGTTTCGCCAACACAACTGAGTGATCTTTCATCATCGAGGAATCATTCACTAAAGAACAAATCACTTCATCCAAATGCTTGTACCTCTTAAGAGGCCTCACTTTAAACGAGGAGATATTTCTGCGGAGGAGCAGCTGCCTCTATACGTGCCCAGTCTTGTAGAGGTCAGCAGGGGGATCCGCAGTTGGGGGTCGGCCAACAGTGCAAGTGAACAATAACATCATTATGTGTTGGGATGAATAGGGCATGGACTAATTTACGTTCAAGAACACTCAACCACAAATGCACTCGTGCGCATTGTACCCTCATTAAAGAGGCCATTAGTGACCAGGACAGAGGGGATTACCTCCAGCAGTTTCACCATAGCCACAAAACCTTGCATCGCTACGGCCGATAAGTGTGTTTCAACTCAATTCAATTCCCAAGACTTTCGAAAGCCACACATTATCCTGCAAGCAAATAACCTAAATTAATAAAAAAAAAAAAGTACAAAAAAGATTTTGAGCTTTACCCATGATAGGGGGATCATCCGGATGAACTCTTCAGGGGTCCCCAAGTGCATCAAGGGCAAGCCAGCCCTTTATGGATGGAGCCATTACCCACCTCTGCCAGTGATTGGCGAGCAGACTAGCATTTCCTGCGCGTTGGGACCAGAATACAGTTCAGGCGGGCAGCCCATTAGAGCAGAAGAGATAGCAGACTGCACATATGGTGCCCCTATCTGTAGGAGCATGTTATCTAGAGCCCGTGTCTGAATGGTGTCTTATTCTCACTAAATGTTGTTGGTCGGATGTCCTTAAATGCACTTTAGACCCTATGTGTGGTTGAGAACTTATATGAACCTGGATAAGAATGAATGACTAAGAACTATAGACCGCTGGTCCCCCGTCAGTATATTTCTTTAACTCTGACAGTGATATTTGTATCCATCCGGACGCGTTTGATAGAGCTTTCTTTTACATATAGGTTCTGCAGTTTTATAATTTTTGAGTTTGAATGGTATAGAGCAGGAGGACCGAGCAAACTGCACATGGGTCCGCATCCTGTTGGAAGCAGGTTATAGAGCAGAAAGGCATAGCAGATTGTAGATGGTGTCCTATCTGAAGGCAAAGCGTGTTTAGAGCAGGTGAGCCGTAGCAGACTGCACATAATGTCCCATCTGCAGGCAGCATTTATAGAGGCTGCAGGGCACTGATGCGATTGTACATCTTGTCCTATTTGCAGCACAGGAAGAACGCATAGGTTGTTTTTATTAAGCACGGAATTGGCAGGAGCGTAATAAGATGGAAATTTCTTTCTGCTTATCTGGGTTTGATTGTGGCATGGTTTTTTATGCCTTAGATTTGCACTTATTTCTGTTATTGTTGCTACTCTTTATTATATTTTTTCAAAGGGACGGAAAGGGCACAGAACAACCCCTACCTTAAATATGCAAAGAGCGTAGATAGATATTTGACTGATCCATTGATCCAAAAGTTTGTTTTCCTATTCTAACATGTTGTGGCGATCATACATGTCCCTTTACCCGGTTCTCGTCCCATGTAAAAATGATTCAGGCATAAAGTGATGTTGCCCATGTCAACCACCTCTATAATAGCAGCATTCTGCGGGCGGGCAGCCTCCTCTTGTTCCGGGGATTGATTGTCTTCATATCTTCTGGCCGACCCATAGCATTTTACCAAATAAACTTCACAAAAGGTTAGCGCTAACAAGGCGGCTCAGCTGCTTACTTTCTATGAACAGATCAGCGAGAACAAGCATCAATCACTACTTACATAGAAATAACTGCAGCCCACCACATCCACATGAATCTAACTGCTAGTTTAAAAATTACCTGATGGTTTGTTGTAGCCAGTCCTATAGAAACTACAACACAAGCCACAACTAGGGCCTCAAGAGAAACTAAAGACTACACAAGGCAACCAGGGTCAACAACCTCAAGTGGTGATGTCCCTTGTTATATCTGTACCTTCTAGAGAATAACAGAGGAGTAGAACACCTAGACAGGACAGAGAAAGAAAATACAACATCAATATCCATATTACTCCACCAGCCATAGTGCAAAAGTATGGATACATCTTACGCACAAAAAGGGATAAACCCTTGAACGTCAATATAGTAAAGAATTCAGGATTTCCAGAATAAGTGTATACAGTGGCATCACAACATGTCAAGACTCTCCTCTCGGCATGGAGACCTCCAAGACCGGAGGCAGATGCGGGAGGCTGGCTGATTCCAGCTTACAGATGTTAGTCTACACTGATAACAACTGGTGACAAACCCCTCACTGGACAGAATGTTTCAGCCACTAGGTCACAATGTCTCCATTTGTCAAATTAACTTTTTAATTCTAGTAAACGAATATGCTGAAGCGAACTTTTCACTCTCAATGACTCGCTGCACTACAAACTCCCATCATGACCGACACCGACCAAGTCCCCGCCACGCTATCTACATGACCCTGCTGGATCTTACCAATCTTTCGAGTGGCACCTGGGCACTGTTCCCAGCACCATCCATATAAGTGACCGTGAGATATGGAGACAACCGGGGAAAGTGCACATCTGCGAGCTCCGTAGAGTGATTGCCAGAATTCCGTTATACATCTATTGGCTGAGCCGCAGATAGCCATCTATGCCAAAGCTTCTTTAACCAGTTACTCAACCTTACGAAGGGAGAAAATAAAAAAAAAACCACCAATCACAGTCTCCCCATGAATACTTTGTTGTTTTTAGTTTAGTGCTCTGGCCTTGTCCTGCTCCTCAGTATTTCTCCCATGAGCAAGTAATCCATGGTGATATTCCTCCTCCTGCCTCTACCATAATCTGTACTTTAATCAACTTGAAGCTAGCTTGTTCGAAAACTTTTAGTGTTTTCTCTTATGAAGAAAGTTATCCCGTGGATAGGGCCTAACGCGGTCCAGTGGGTCTCAAGCCACGAGACAGGGCACCCCGTGTATCGCAAAAATGATGGGTCCGTCGGATAAATGGAGCAGTATATCCACGCAGGAACGTTCTTCTCCATTAATCTTTAGGAGGTGACTGATATCGCGAGCGCAGTGCTTGTCAATTCGTCAGCTCCCTAGAGATTAATGGAGCGAACGTTCCCACGCACTGCCCGTCTGCTCCATTAGTCTTAATTAGCGACGTTCCAATGACCCGCACGGGTTCACGATTTGTTGGGTCTCAGGACTGAGAACCCTCACTGATCAATTAAGTTATGCCTTATCCATGGGTAGTGCCCTACTTTTCTTTGTTAAAAAACTCTATTTTTAGTACATAGAAGGCTAAGGTGTCACATCCACCTTTGCTAACAGATGCTATGGCAACCACTGAGCTACCATACTGCCCTACACTTACAGGCATTAACCAAAACATGAGGTTAAGTCACAGCCCCTTTAATGCGGCCCATGGGGAGGATAGGTGATGGTCACATTAGTCTTCTCATCACTACTCTCTGCGAAGGAATTCCAGAACCAAGTTTTCGCAGCAAGGGTCTATACCTCACTGAATTTAAAGTTTCAAGTCCCCAGAGATCTGATCCAGTCGCATATAGTTCGACAATTATTCTTTATTAAAAACATGATCATATGATCAAAGCATAAGTGCTATCCCACCAACTAATAATTGATAGGGGGCTTTTCCCCCCCTACACGGCAGGGCGCACCTGCTTCAGATAGACTGAACAGTATGTGCGCGCCCTCTCCCTTAATATGGAGTTAATAGCGATCCCCTGCCTACACACCACAACTGAGTGACCCTGTTTTACAGAGCAAAGCAAATCCCAAAGCTGTCCGGGGGTTCCCTCTGCTGATGACGCATTTCTAGGGGTTGGCAGCTGTTCCCAGCTGAGTACAAATTGTTTTTATTGCAGCCCGTTCATTCCGTGACATCCTTGATCGAGTGCATCAGCGTTCTTCTTCTCAACCTGTTCTGGACTATTTGAATCGTATTTATCATGTCAACCGGAAAGATGTGGTGCACGCTGGGGTCATACGACCCCTAATAATGAACCTTATACCAATGAAAAGCTTCCCATGTGCCTCGCACCGCGGCCTGTCACAAACCAGGCAAACCGCTCTCCCCCACAGCCCCACCAGGGCGCACCTAAAGTCATGTGACCCCCCACAGGCACGACATGCCACCAGTGAGACTGACATCATAATTCATAATCAGTCCCCAGGGTGCATTCTGATGGATCACAGACCAAGTCAGCCTTCCCATCCAGGACGTATTCACACACTACCCAGAGTTACAGCTCACGCATCATTCATTCCGGATACACAGGGTAACAGAAACCCTCACTTTTAACTGCACCCACACAGAGGGAGATTTATCATGTGCTGGGGTATCATAGACCAGAACCTGACGTAGGAAGAGGCCAACTAACGACCAGACTTAGGCTACATTCACTCAGTCAGTAGCTCTAGGCACAGCAGCAGTGCCGTCGCTAAGCGACAGCAGGCGGTGCTCAAACTGCTGAGCCTAGGCGATAAAAGGCACACCGCCCAAGAGCTATTACAGGGCATCACGGCGCAGACTGATCTGTGGCTGGCACCGCTGAACCTCAAGCCGGGAATGGTTGTGTGTGACAACGGCCGTAACCTGGTGGCGGCTCTGCAACTCGGCAGACTGACACATGTGCCATGCCTGGCCCATGTGTTAAATCTGATAGTGCAGCGTTTCCTCAAGACATACCCCAATCTGTCTGATTTGCTCACGAAGGTGCGCCGCATCTGTGCGCATTTCAGGAAGTCCAGCCCAGATGCTGCCACTCTCAGGGCAGCGCAGCGCCGCCTCCAACTGCCCGCTCACCGACTGTTGTGCGACGTGCCCACGAGGTGGAATTCAACACTGACCATGTTATCCAGAGTTTACCAGCAGCGCAGAGCGATTGTAGACTGGCTTGTAAGTGCGTGTCTTGCGACACAATTTGAAATGTTAAATCCTGTGCGTAGTCCGATTCCGTCGGGATGACCGATGGCCACGCCCCCGATTTATGTTGTGTGTAAGCCAGCGCCGATGTGGCAAAATCCGATCGCATGCGACATTCCCCAGCGTGATGCGCGCTGATCGGACACCGACGGAATATCTGACCCAAGTCTAACTTTTTCAATTTTTTCCCTTCCTTTATAATCAATAATCCACATTCTAACACAATGAATTTTCTTGAGTTGAAGGCCCCAGGCTTGTTTTTTTTATTTTATTTTCTTTTTCATTTTAATTTTTGTTGAATTGTTGTTTCCAGAGTGGGGAAATAAAGAAAAACCAACCTGAGAATAACAATCCCAGCGCAATTTTTGATAAAGGTTATATTTGACAATGAACATTTAGTCATAGATACTGTAGGCAACAAATAAGAATTGCTGCTTTCTTGACCTTATTTTTGGCAAGTGACAATAACCGGTGAACTATGAAATATTGCTGCAATATTGTCGGAGACTTTTCTTCTTCTTAAGGTTAATTTTACGTTCGGAATCGGGTGACATTTATTGTTTCGTATACACGCGGCTGCGGGTTTGGAAGTAAAATAAAACCAAGTTTTATGGTGGGTTCCAAATGAGTTTTTTCAGCAGATTTATTGTTATCTCTGTGTATCTTTTCTTACACCTTAAAATCACTCGGCTACGAAGATCATTCTCTTACTTGGAAAGGTGGTTTTATTTTATAAATTTTTTTTTTTATTAGAAATTTATATTTCTTTCAAGCTGTGTTTCCTGAGTGCAATTTCTGTTTGTAAGAAACAATCAGAAGGTGATAGAAAGGGTCCAGTATGGCAACATAAAAACAAGCTTTTTGAATACCTGAAAACCATTGGAAAGGTTTTGTAACTGGACCCACAAATCTCCCAGACAAAACTCTAAACTTTAAAGGGAACCCTTCAATAGATTTTTTTCCTACCTGTTATAAGACGCTGGTAGTTCTATAAATTGTTATGCAATATAACGATTAATATCACTACCTTCCTTGTACTGTTTACTATATTCTATATCTTCTGTTTCTAGTCTCTGTATTGTACACTATAATTTACCACACTCAGGGTTAATACCAATAATATTTATTAACACACTAGAAGTATACAATGTTAATCACAATACCCACAAACCCACAGAATCCAACCCACCACAATGCATATAAACACACACACACAATATAATAATCCTCACACCTAACTATCCCTATTATTACAGAGAACGGAGGGGGACAGGGAGATTGACAGGAAAGCAGGGGTATAGAGAAACAGGGAAGCAGGGGTATAGAGGTAGGTTAATAGATGGAAACAGGGAAGCAGGGGTACAGAGATAGGTTAATAGATGGAAGCGGGGAAGCAGGGGTACAGAGATACAGGTACTCAGCCCAATCCGGGAAGGTGCTATAGTGTCTTCTCTATGGTGATCCTCTTAGCTCGTGGTGATGGCAGATTCCTTCTCCTTTCCTAGTTGGTCTGTAGGGAAGATTTTTCTCCCTCCTTCCCTAGCTGGTCTCCATGGAAGATTTCCTCCCCTGTCCTCCACTATCATCCCCTTATAAGTCTCTCCTCTGTCCCTTCCCCCAAGATGGTGGACAACAGATGTATAACCCTTCCTATCCTGTATTTCCAATACAGGATGTGTATTTAGTCACCCATCCAGCCCCCCCTCAGGTAGGAATAACAGAGGTCCTGGATTCCCATACTGGCATAGAGGTGTGAAGCATCTCTAGATTACCGTCCCTGGAGAGTTTGAGTGACATTCCCATAATAAAAGGGGGTTGACATCCTGCTGTCCAAGGATACAGATATGTGAGATTGCCCTCACCACATCCTGAGTAAGAAAGCAGCTGTGTTCTTTCCCAGGGGAATGGAATATGACAGAGGGACATTTTATACATATATATACACAAATACCTATGTACATGAATAGACACTTCCCTTTACACTACCAAACTACTGCCCCCTCAGGTAGGGTATGAAATGTCCTTTCTAGGAAGGGCTTCTGAGGTTAACAATTCTATATAACATAACCATCAATGTTATTTAGCTGTAGAAAGGCATCTAGACCCTTCTTGAAGCTATCCGCTGTCCCTGCTGTGACCAGCGCCTGAGGCAGGCTATTCCACAGATTGATAGTTCTCATAGTAAAGAAGCCCTGCCGCCTCTGGTGATTAAACCTTGTTTTCTCCAGACGGAGACAGTGCCCCCTCGTCTTTTGATTTGATCTGAAACAATTTACCACCATATTTTTTGTATGGACCATTCATATATTTATATAAATGAATCATGTCCCCTCGTAGTGGTCTCTTTTCCAGACTAAGTTTAACCCCTTCCCAACATCGGAGCCGAAGCCAGAAGCTGCGGGTGTCGCGGGTGTTAACCCCTAACACGCCGCGGTCGCTCTGACCGGGCATTTAAAGCAGCAATACATCTGTATTACACGGTGTAATGTGAAGAAGAGCTTGAACAAGCAATCAGTGGATCGCTTGTTCAAGCTAACCTGTAAATGTAAATAAAAAAAGTTAAAAACATTAAATAAAAACATGTTTTTAATAAAAAGAATTCATTAAATAAAGTTAAAATCATATACACACAAATACCTATGTACATGAATAGACACTTCCCTTTACAATCGCCCTGTTGTCGGGGACTCGACAATTAAAATTTGAGGGAAGTGTTGTGTTGAACCGTATTTGCCTATTCAACCATATTTATCCCTGGTAATGATTCAGGATGGAATGAAGTATAATTTTGCATTTAGGTACCAAGACATCACCTTCCCACAGAGCCACCTTCCTGCCCATCACCGTAACCCAGTATCCTCTGCCCACAGAGAACGTCATCTGCTTCTTGTCTCTTCCTCTCTGAATCACAGTCCTTTACTATGGTATGAGTCTCTTTGGTTGACCTTGTCTGTGTTGCCAGTCTCTTTCTGTAGCCAATCTCAATTGTCATCCTGAGCAATATAGGACTTCTTTAATACTTCCCACAGGCAGGTTTGAGAGAAAGGCCATTTAGCACATGCAGCACCACCCTTGATCTGGTGTTATGGTCATGTAGAGTCATCATCCAATCTGTCACACAGGCAGCAACTTTTCATCAGAGGTGTTAAACGAAGAACAATGAAGAACCTTGATTGAAGTGGTATCCATGAACAGAAAACCTGGATCTTTACCAAGGCAAAACAGCAGACTAGAATGGGAGGCGATGTCTCAGAACCTAAGGTCAAATTGTGGGGAGGGGCATTGCCTCCCGTGTCCCCAATACCTGACATTCAATCCATCCTGTTATTAATCATACCATATATAAGGTTAAAAGGCAATTACTCACCGTTGTGTAGGGATACCTTACCTGTCCCTAAGGTCCCTACACATATAAATAACACAGGCACACTCTACATATTGTGTCACCCTTATCCACAAAACACACAAATTCCCATCATTAAAATATAAAAATTTACCCGATTAGGGTAAGGACTGTAGTTTGTAGTCATCAAGTTATCTTAACGTCTGCCCTCTTATGAGTCCATGATGCTCTTTCTATCTCTGTTGTGAGGGTTGATCAGTCCTCTCTAATTTTAACTTGAAAATAGTCCATTATACATAACAGAGACCAGGAATAGAAGAATCACTGTCATTGGGCAAATTAGTATATCAAAGAACAAAGTTGCTTTGGAGCTGTATCCAAACAGTCTCTCCGAGCAGGACACCGCAGAGCCTTTTTTCCATGGCATGGACAATCCCTGCAATCTTTATCTGGTCAAAGTCCTTGATTTTCATTTGGACAGATATCCACACACTTTTCAGGGTTAATCGATGTTCTTTCCTTCAGATCTGCTACATAAATACCTAAAATAAATAAAAGGAACAATGGCCTCCTGGGAAGAGTTCTCCTCCTTTTGAGCAGTTAGTTTCATCCTGTGTTACTAGGTTCCAAATTAGTTTACATTTGACAAGATAAATCCACTGTGTAAACGTCCAGCACCCTCCTCAATGTACGTAACAGCAATTTAAACCAACCATCTATATTGATGCTAAAGTTAATGTATCTGCCTCTGGGACACTTCCCACCAGGAAATTTATATCTCCCACAGTATACCTCAGTCATAGGGGTCCCTACCATACAACAACTATTGGAGAATCCACTCCATTACATATTAGTATCTGCCATTACCATTACAGTATCTATTACCCATTGTGCATAGATGACAAAATACTGTTATGCCACCTCCTGTACACAACTGTCCCCATAATGATTACCATAAATAATTGTATGGAAGAAGATCCCTCTATTTAATACATCTGATCTAGTCCATCAGTATGTATCTTCAAACTGCTGATTTATATAAGCTATCCAGTTTTACTAGGCTGCACATCATTTCATAGTATTCTAGCAGAGTTGTTGCAGTTTAACTTTAACATTTCAATTGGTCTTTAAATTGTGTGAGGCCAACATCCCCCTGAATCCCTCAGCATACAATGTGCCTACAGGGTGCAGTTTACATATAAGGATCTATCACAAGAAAACAAACATTACACATACAGGTTACACATAAAACCAAAGACAACAGGTAATCACAAACAGACACCACATAGACAGGACCACAGAATGTAATTTAGGGCCTACTTGTGATTATCCTCCCCAGTTTTAACTGGTCATTTTGAATCATTAGCACATGGTGGGGCACATGTGGCTGGGAAGAAACCCTTTTATAATCATTTTCTTTGTGCCACACAGATGAATTTTCTATGGTGATGTTGCTAGACACCTTACAGCTACTTGCACACGAGCAATGTCTAGCAAAATGACCAAAGTTGCCACATTTAAAACATTTCACACAGCAGTGTTTCTTCTGCCTTTCACTATTTATCAATTTACAATCCTTAGCTATATGACCTAAGCCACCACAAGAAAAACATGTAATACATTTTATGCTTGGCTTAGGACAGTTTAGATTGTCTCTACATCTTCTAAACTTCTCCATAGCTAGGGATGCACTTCTGACAATCCTACTTTTGCAGGTCCTTACTATACCAGAAAGCAATGTTTTACCTTTACCTTTCTGGCTGGGATCACTGTTGGGGATGTTTAATCTGTTGCCAGCTCTACTCCCCCCTTTTTGCCCTGCAGAGGGCAAAACTTCTGAGGACTCTAGCCTTGACTTTAAGGTATAAGACAAGGCTGGCACAATTTTGGAAAAATTACTAATGATGTCTTGCAAGCTAGATATCAGTTGAGACCTGGCTGCAAGTTCATCATTGAGCTTAGCAATCACTACATCAGTAGATGCTGCCTGATCCTTAAATCTTTTGACCTCAGTATAGGACTGAGTCAACTGTGCCTCAATATCAGCATTGTGCTTTCCAATTTCTATCAGTTTTGACTCCAGATTCACACTCTCTGCCAGTTGTGTCTGTAAAGCACAAACCTGCTTAGCGTTATAGACACAACATTTGCAGTGAGAGTCTGGGCATTTATTACTTGACACCAGAACCCCATGTTCTGGCCTCCACAGCGTCTCATTATAAACATAAATAAGTTTCGCTAGCATGTGGAGCCGTTTAGTAGCCTTATTTAATAGTGACTGCTTCTTCATATGTTCCCTGTCATAATTCTGCATTTGTTCAAACAAATCAGACCACAGCGTTTCAGCTGACTTGTATGATGTGGGTGGCTCTGGGTTAAATTTACTATTCTTAGATAACTTCAACAATGTGGAAAGATCCATACTTACTTGTTCCATGACCATCTCCGCTGTTGACGCTGTCCTCTTTGTCTGCGCTGCTTAAAAAAGGTCCTTTATCTTCTGGAACGCCTTTTCCCGACCAGCTGGACTTCAACCGTACAAGATGAACACCAACATTAATGCAGTGGAACGACACCCGGATGGATTTCTCTTCCAACTACTCCTTGTCTAAGAGCCTCACACAGATTTGCAAAGAAAACAGAAAATTATTAATAATCATACAACAGTACACAAAAAAATTTAAATAGGTTCTCTGTTATTAATTCTTCCTTGTGCTTTCAAGCACAGCTGTGTTACCTGTCCGAACTTCAAGGCCTTGCACACAGTATGACACCCCACTACACCGTGTACCAATGTCACCTGTCCGTGCTTCTACCTATCTTAGTTCACAGTATAAGACAGCTAAACTTAATGAAAACATAAGAACAAATTAATTAACAGTCGGGCCTGGCTCGCCAATGTTATAGGAGCGCTGGTAGTTCTATAAATTGCTATGCGCTATAACGATTAATATCACTACCTTCCTCGTTGTACTGTTTACTATATCTTATATCTTCTGTTTCTAGTCTCTGTATTGTAAACTATAATTTACCACACTCAGGGTTAATACCAATAATATTTATTAACACGCTAGAAGTATACAATGTTAATCACAATACCCACAAACCCACAGAATCCAACCCACCACAATGCATATAAACACACACACACAATATAATAATCCTCACACCTAACTATCCCTATTATTACAGAGGACGAAGGGGGACAGGGAGATTGACAGGAAAGCAGGGGTACAGAGATAGGTTAATAGATGGAAACAGGGAAGCAGGAGTACAGAGATAGGTTAAACAGGGAAGCTGGGGTACAGAGATAGGTTAATAGATGGAAACAGGGAAGCAGGGGTAAGAAGATAGGTTAATAGTTGGAAACAGGGAAGCAGGGGTACAGAGATACAGGTACTCAGCCCAATCCGGGAAGGTGATATAGTCTGTGGGGTGATCCTCCTAGCTCCTTCTCCCTTCCTTGCTGGTATTCAGGGCAGATTCCTTCTCCTTTCCTAGTTGGTCTGTAGGGAAGATTTTCTTTTCCATTCCTAGCTGGTCTCCATGGAAGATTTCCTCTTCTGTCCTCCACTATCATCCCCTTATAAGTCTCTCCTCTGTCCCTTCCCCCAAGATGGTGGACAACAGATGTATATCTATCCTGTATTTCCAATACAGGATGTGTATTTAGTCACCCATCCAGACCCCCTCAGGTAGGAATAACAGAGGTCCTGGATTCCCATACTGGCATAGAGGTGTGAAGCATCTCTAGATTACTGTCCCTGGAGAGTTTGAGTGACATTCCCATAATAAAAGGGGGTTGACATCCTGCTGTCCAAGGATACAGATATGTGAGATTGCCCTCACCACATCCTGAGTAAGAAAGCAGCTGTGTTCTTTCCCAGGGGAATGGAATATGACAGAGGGACATTTTATACATATATATATACACACAAATACCTATGTACATGAATAGACACTTCCCTTTACAGGTATAGAACTAAATATAGGGGCATCTGAAGTGACACTCCCCCTGCAACCTCTAAACTTGACTCATCTCAGGCAAAATATGACTCTTCTCTGCTAATTTTTCACATAAGTTTGGAGGATATTTTTTTATTAGCAAACGGGTGCGATTTCACATAAAAGAGGGAATGTAGAAAGGACATTTTACTATTTAGATGCTGCAGTTGAAGAAGCCGTGTTTCAATTACATCTGCCAGCAGCCTTTAGTGTAAACGTGGATTGTGGTCTGTACTGGAGGAAAGTTGGGTCCCTAAAGAAGTCCCCCCCCCCCAAAGAATATGTTTGTTTTCTGCCTATTAGATCAGAGGACGAGTCTAAAATGGTGCCTGTCAATATTTATAGTGTATACAGAAGTATTTCATTTCTTGCTCCTTCTTCTCCGTCTGAACATATTCCTGCTAATGGTGTCTTTGTCAGTGAGATTCCTGCCCTTTCAGAAATTCTTTGTGTGGGGACAAAATTGTTATTACGTCGATGTTCTTTTTACAGAATAACTCGCCTTTCATTAAAGTTATTTAAATATATTCTTAAAACGGGAGAAGAAAAAAAAAGGTCAGCGGTAAAATGTCAGAATGGCGTAACGGCGCTGTAAAGCGAGCCGCGGAGCTGGCTGCCTCGTTGTAAGAGGACACGCTTCAGAGTAGAAGAGATTCTAGAACATCACCTTATATAAGAATTAAACAGTTGGAGGTGTATTCCCGGCTGACGATACCTCTGATCACCTATGGGGGAGCTGTTTAGAACGAATACTACTAGTGTCTGCTTCAAGAGAGTCTATCCCTAAAGTGTAAATTGGAGAGCTATTAAGGACAAACTATTAGATTTCCAAACGTTCTCCACTTTCCATATGCAAATTAACCACATGGTGCAACAGGGGTGTGCTCACACTTTGGGTGTCCCAGTAATCAGTTTTTCCATGGTGCCCCTCTGTAACCAGAACTGCCCCCTCAGCTCACCCATAACTGCTGGGGACAGGGGTGTTACAAGCACAGGGGTGTTACAGAAAATAAAGTACAGGCGGTCCCCTACTTAAGGACATCCGACTTACAGACAACCCATAGTTACAGACAGACCCCTCTGACCTCTGGTGAAGCTCTCTGGATGCTTTACTATAGTCCTAGATTGCAATAATCATCTGAAAGGTGTCTGTATGAAGCATTATTGATAATCCTTGGTCCCATTACAGCAAAAAATGTTTAAACTCCAATTGTAACTGGATATACAATTATAAAATATACAGTTTCGACTTACATACAAATTCAACTTAAGAACAAACCTTCGGACCCTATCTTGTACGTAACCTGGGGACTGCCTGTATCCGGAAACACATGCTAGGCACATACCATTGGGGGCAGAGGTCTGGGGTCCTCATTGTGTGTCTTAGCTTTGTTCCTTTCTGTTCCCTTCAGCACTTCCCCTCCTCCGACTAAACCACAAGGTTGGGACAGGACATACAGGGAGGGGGCTTTCACTGCAGCATGGAAAGGGCAGGGCAAACAGGAAGTCTCTGTACAGCTACAGAGCAGGATCCCTGCAGAGGCTCAAGTAAATACCTGCAAAATACGTGTCTGGCTACATGCAGGGGCCCTGGTAGACCCCAATACTGTGCAGCCAGCCTTTGGTTCACACCACTGCTCTCAGCCTCTTAACAACTTCTATCAATTCTCTCTTTCTCCTCTGAATGCAGAGAGAGTTCCCAGCCTCTCGGCCCCTCTCTCTGTGGGCCCCTTAGCACTTTCTATGGTAGTATTTCTGGTTGGAGATGTTGTAATTGTTCAGATGCTTGCTCTTGCTTTGGAGCGCATACCTAAATTATACTGGCTTCCAATACTGCGTCAGACACCTTCCATTCAGCGAATAAGCTTTTATTTTTTGCTAAATGGGATGCCATAGACCCATGGGTGTACTTTATCGCCTGCTCTTGCAATACTATACTGTGCATGCCGCTCTGCCCATGTCCCCTTGGTTCATATAGCAAAGAGTTTGTATGTGACTCCCTACAATACACCCAGCAGCTGTAGGGCATAGTTCAAATGAGTGCAGTACCAAACAGGTCCAGCATGAACAATTAAGCCCCAGAATCAGGACACACCCTGACTACTTACATGAACACCAGGTATGTTTGGAACCTACAGATTGCCTTAAATAGTACAACTATTAGCTTTAGTACAAATAGATATTTACTGAACTGCATTATAAAGGCATCCAATTCTATCCGTTAATTGTCCTCTCCCAAGTCTGCATTCAGTTTTTCCTAAATTTCATGCAAGTTCACCAGAGTCCGATCAGTGTCTTCCCTGAAGCGGTTAAAAACTCAAGAGCAAATTCAACCCACTGCCCCACTAAAATGTAACTTTTCTTAGAGGATATTCTAAAAACACACCCATAAAGTGAGTAAAAAGTTCATCTTAATTTGCCCTGAAGCTGAGTACAGTTTATTATCATGACTCTCCTGGCATACTTCCATATTATGACAGCCCATTATGACTAATGGTCACTTGCACGTATCCCCCCCATCTCATCCTCCCCTTTCAACCAACTAAACTTATCTCTGCCCGGTACTGTGTGCTACAGAAGAGTAGATAATGCAGCAGCACAATATGGAAGGATGTCAGGTACCTTTGTGTAGCTGCTGCCTTATCTGTGTCTCCCACAAGCAGAAGCTAAAGAGAATAACTACAATTCAATGCTTTACTTTACTCAGAGAATTGAGACTGGGAAGAAATCGGAGGTGTTTAACGGAAAGGCTCTGCCTGGCCCAATTCTCCACACTCCAGTTACCGACTCATATACCACATAAAGAAGGTGGATTTTAAATGATGATATATGGATAACAAGATAAAGGCTGGGCTGGAATCGTTGGAGCTGTTCTTAAAGTACTGATTGATAGAATAAGTGATAGGAAACAGTTGTATGTTTTCCTATAAAGGAATAACTTTATTGGAGGTCGGTGATGGTCCAACTCCGCGTTCTGCAAACATGATGTAGTGATCTGGCTACGGTCATGATTTCAGCCTACTAGCTTGCCCCTAAGGCCATAGTGGTCAGACACCCAGCAACAATGGCATTTCCTTGCATTAAGTTCTTATTTTTATAATGCGGAAATTTAGAAAATCCTCTGTGTTTCCATATGCCATCCATTTTGTGGATTTGTGAAAACCTCTAGTTGAAATGATGGTTTACCATAGAAAAAAAACTGATCCTCAAATGCAACACACCACACACATGTCCTTGTCTTTTCCAAAGACAATCAATGATTAAATGGTAATGTGTAAGCTTTGTTTTGCACCTATGGAGGCTCTGCAGAAAAACTAAACACTTTGCTGCAGGTTTCCACATGTGGACTCATCTATACCAGAGCGTCCCAACCTTTTTTCACCAGGGACCGGCTTTAAGCTAACCATTTTCCATTGGCCCGGTGGGGTAGGGGCGGGCTTTGGTCATATGGGGTGGGGTTATGGAGGGGTGGAGCTTATAATATAAGATATCAGGAGTGTCTGAACCAGATACATCATAGTGGTTTGGTGTAAAAATAAGCAATGCAAATGCATACAGCGTATCGCCATGTAGTATAAAATGCATACAGCGTATCGCCATGTACGTCTAAAATGTGATACCTCGTATCGCCAGTAAGTATAAATGCATACAGCGTATCGCCATGTAGTATCAAAATGCGTACAGCGCAACACCATGTATATAAATGCATACAGATTACCGCCTATGTATAAAAAGCATACAGATACCGCCATGTAGTAAATGCATACAGTGTATCGCCATGTAGTATAAAATGCGTACAGCGTAACACCATGTATAAAATGATAGCAGATTACCTCCGCCATGTTAGTATAAAATGCTACAGAATACCGCCATGTTATAAAATGCATACAGTGTATCACTGGTGTACTATAAAATGCGTACAGCGTATCACCACGTAGTATAAATGCATACAGAATACCGCCATGTAGTATAAAGATGCGTAAGCTATCACCATGTAGTATAAAAGCATACAGCGGTATCGCATGTGTATAAAGGCATACGCCTATCACCATGTGTATAAATGCATACGATACCGCCATGTGTATAAAATGCGTACAGCGTATACCACACATTGTATATAAATGCATACAGCGTATCGCCATGTAGTATAAATATGCATACAGATACCGCATGTAGTATAAATGCCACAGCTGCCACCAAGTATTATAAAATCGATACAACGTACCGCCAAGTAGTATCAAAGTGCATACCGAGTACTGCCATGTATACAAAATAAAGCCCTGATAAATATCACAAATGCTGCATATACATACGCACGATATTACACATACACATACTTATATACCACACACCACTCATTTACATTATTTTAACATATATACACATATTACACATATCGTATACATATATATGCAAAGATAAAGTAACCTTACCTATGTGGTGTCTTTGGAAATTTCGGTGCCTTGTCCTCCAGTGGTGGTGGCGCGGTGAGGTAGCCGGGAGCGATAGGTCATGAGAGGCCGGGAGGCTAGGGAGCCTGGAGCTTAAGCGGGGAGGGGGAGCAGGGACCTGGGGGGGAGACGTTAGCGGAGCCGGTTAGACGGGAGTGGAAGGGAACCGGGAGCGGAGAGCCGGAAGCGGGTAGGTTCAGAGCCAGAACCGGGAGCGGGTGGCAGAGGGAGCCTGAGCACGGCAGGGAGCAGTAGGGGAGCGTGGAGCTTGAGCAGGGCAGGAGCCGAGAGCCTAGGGGGAGGGGGCGGTAGCAAGACAGGTTGAGACGGAGTGGAAGCCGGGGTGGGGGGCGGAGGAGCGGGAGTCGCCGGGAACCGAAGGGAGCGGATAGCCGGAACCAGAGGGAGCGGAGAGCCGGGAACAGAGGGCGCTAGAGCGAGGAACCAGAGGGAGCGGGAGAGCCGTGAGGACGTTAGGAGGTGCGGGAAAGGAGCTGGACTTGACGGGGGCAGGGGAGCAGGAGCCGAGCCTGGAGGAGGGGAGCTCTGGTGCCGGCAGGGTCTGGGGGGCCGTTGTAGGTCCCGGCGTGGTCGTCGGATGTGCGCAAGGTCTGCAGCGCCGGGGAGCAAGTGCCGGATGGAGGCTGCAAACGTGGTCCCCGTCCGGTGGCGGTAGCTCAGTGCTGGCCGGTGCCGCCCCTGCGCGGGACGCATTGATGAACTCCAACGGCCCGGTCCTGTTCCCGGCTACCGGCGGTTGGGGCCCTCTGATCGTATACAATACTTTGGAGCAACCATGAGTGAGATATTTTGGCATCCTCTTTTTGCGAAACCCCACGTGAACAAGTCGGACCAGAAACTGCATCAGAACTGCTACCCGTTTTGATATTTAAGATCGAACCCTGGATAACTCCTTTAAGGGGTTGTGTCACCATAGCAAATGGCTGTAATTGGGTCCAATGCATTGGTGACATACTTTTACCATTTATACTTATTAAAAAATCTGCAGCCTTACTGAGATAACTCCTTTTGGTCCTGGTTGCTGGCGCCCCTATGGTAGCTGTGTCCCGTCCTGAGCTACAGCTGTCTGGCCGAGTCGCCACGCACAGGGCGTCAGCATCTGCTTGCACTACAGACACTTCCACAGCTCACAGCTCCTCTCCACACTGAAGATCACTGACACACTGCAGCCATAGGAGGTGAGACAGGGTGCAGAAGCTCAGCTGTCTACAACCAGTGAATGAGGTGATTTCCACTGCTCCACATTTGCTTTCAGCAGCAGATACAAGTAACTGCAGACAGACTGCATGACTATCTGCTTGCAGCAGAGGATGGTCCTCCCCACAACTGGATTCATAGCAAGTGTATGCAGGCCCTCTCCTCCCCTCCACCATTAGTCAGGTCACACAGGAGCCTACACAGCAGATCAAGGTCAACTGCAGGCAGACTGACTATCTGTCTGCACAGAGGAGTCCTCCCCCAACATGTGCATATCAATGTAGCAGCCCTCTCCTCCCTCACATTAGTCAGGTCCACACAGGAGGCCTGCAGAGATAACACAAGTACAGGCTTAGCTCTGACCTCTCCTGATGTCATCCTCCTCTCCTGTACTCTCCACCATTCCGTCCCTCCATTGTTTTTACCCTGCTCTCCTGCAAAGGGGCCCCTGTCCCTGACTAGCGGTAGTTAAAGTAACATTGAGAAGCTGCACTATTTATCTATACATCCATGCATGTCACCTGACCGACCATGATGCTGTGAGAATACATAATACATGTGTACTGTGTGCAGTGTCCTTGTAATGTGCAGGGGCGCCAGATCAGGATTTCTGGCGCACGTTCTTCATGAATCTGGTGGCCCCCTGCACTGCTTTGACAGACTGCACCCAACTTTTGTTGGTGCACTTTTAACATGGTGCGTATGAACACGTTTCAATTGGACTTCTATTGGATCAGTAAATGCAGGACTTTTGAGCACAGCAGTGGAAGGAGACTCTGAAGGCTGCGCTCTGTAGCACTAGTTGTGCAATAACTGCAGCTGTCAGTGTGTGCAGGTGGCCTGGGCCCCCCACATCTGCTTGCTGTGTGTAACAGAGTAGAGGCTGAACAAGCATCATAATAACAAAATAGAAAGGTATCTTTACTTCCAGGTAACCATTACAATAGATTTTTGAATTTTTTATAACCTCTTTGAACAGCTTTTTGTAGTCAATTGTTTCATGGCATAACCCCTTTAAATAGAAATGAATGCAAACCTATAATGAGGGCAGTTGTTCATGTTCTGTATTCGTGCTTATTGGCACAGGTGGGGAGTGGTGGCTACTCGCTGTGGGCTAAAAATTCAGGAAACACATTCCAAAAACTTTTTATCTGAATTGTACGTATCATCAGTTTAGTTACCGATTTAATGCTCCGTCATACTTTATACTAACTGATCTCTACAACAAAAGCGACGCGGCAGGCACTTTTTTTTTTTTCTCGAGACATTTTGTTCCTGAAGTTAAGGAAATGTTCCCTGTCAATGGAATCGTTTTTATTTCGGCAGACAAGAGAAAATCAAAAGAAAGATGTGTCTGTTCTTCATAGCATTAGAGGCATCGGCCATTGTGCGGAGATCAATAACATCTATTGTACATTATCTTTGATTAAAAAGAAAAAAGGTTTCAGGTTTTTTAAAGATTTTACATTTCCTGTAGGGATAACGGGTTGTTAGAGGAACTGATTGCAAAAACTGGGTTATGTCTATATTGATAAGGTAATTGCTAATCGCTATCCTGTGACTGAGCCAATCCTAAACTAGTATTAAGGGAGGTCGGAGCTGGAGCCAACAGATTTTATGAATAAATAGATACAACATAAAAAAAAAATTGTTAAGCAGAGGGTTAGAGGTCTCCATGTAAGGAGAAGCAACACCTTGTAGGCCCCTAATAGGGATCAAAAGACCGATTCAGGTTCCTGTTTGGCAAGTTTGCCTAAACCTGACCTGAAAGTTAGGCTCAGGTACCCAAAGCCAAACGTTCATCCCCACCAGTAACACAGGTCAAATGTCATGACATCATTCGGGAGCATTGATCCTAGAGTATATGCAGCATTCAAACTCCATCGGCTTTGCCGTCATCATTTATAGGGTTAAAACCTAATAATGGTGCCCGTACCAGTCTCGTGTGTTAGCGGCAGGGGGTGAGCTCAAACCCGGAGTTTTACAGTCATGGCCAAATGTTTTGAGAATGATACCAATGTTAATTTTTACAAAGTCTATTGCATCAGTTTTTATAATGGCAATTTGCATATACTCCAGAATGTTATTGCAAAGTCAAGATTTGCCTAGAAAATGAACTTTTCCCCCAAAACTCATGTCAACCCTCATTGCAGGCGCCTAAACGGAGCAGCTTACATGGTGTCAGTGATTGCTCAAGTACCAACAGGTTTTGTTTGTGATGAGACAGGGCGGGAGATCAATTTGTCATTATTAAGTAAGAATCGACATAACCGTCACCACTGGAACCACTTTAAAAAGGAGGCTGGTGCTGGCTTCATCATTGTCTTTCTCTTCTGTACGCATGGTTTATCTCTAAAGAAACACGCGCAGAGGCTCGTCATTCAACGCACTCACAAACTTGCCCAACAGGGAAGAGTATCGCAGCTAGAAAGATTGCACCTCAGTCCCACCAACTATTTTGCAATCATCAAGGAATTCAAGGAGAGAGGTTTCATTATTGCCAAAAAGGCTCCAGAGCTTCCAAGAAGGGCCAGCCAGCTTCAGGACTGTCTCTTCCAGCATGATGGAGTACCTTGCCCTTAAGCAAAGGTGATAACTAAATGGCTCACGGAACAAAACATAGACTTTGGGTCCATGGCCTTGGAAACTCCCAGATCTTAAATTCCCATTGAGAACTTGTGGTCAATCATCAAGATACGGGTGGACAACAAAACACCCCAAATTGTGACAACTGCAAGCATTGATTGTCAGAATGGGACGGCTATCAGTCAGGATTTCTTGGATTTTCCACTAATAACAACTAGATAGACCACCTATTTCTAGTCTTCAGGTAACAGTAGATTAATGTCAGTGTTGTGGTGAGACATACCAGAGAGGTAATGTGTACTGATTGCAGTTACACATCATTACTATGGTAACAGAGCAAGACAGTTACATTATCACTGGGAGAAGAGCATGAGAGGGAGGAGCTGATACTATATACACACAAATACCTATGTACATGAATAGACACTTCCCTTTACAATCGCCCTGTTGTCGGGGACTCGACAATTAAAATTTGAGGGAAGTGTTGTGTTGAACCGTATTTGCCTATTCAACCATATTTATCCCTGGTAATGATTCAGGATGGAATGAAGTATAATTTTGCATTTAGGTACCAAGACATCACCTTCCCACAGAGCCACCTTCCTGCCCATCACCGTAACCCAGTATCCTCTGCCCACAGAGAACGTCATCTGCTTCTTGTCTCTTCCTCTCTGAATCACAGTCCTTTACTATGGTATGAGTCTCTTTGGTTGACCTTGTCTGTGTTGCCAGTCTCTTTCTGTAGCCAATCTCAATTGTCATCCTGAGCAATATAGGACTTCTTTAATACTTCCCACAGGCAGGTTTGAGAGAAAGGCCATTTAGCACATGCAGCACCACCCTTGATCTGGTGTTATGGTCATGTAGAGTCATCATCCAATCTGTCACACAGGCAGCAACTTTTCATCAGAGGTGTTAAACGAAGAACAATGAAGAACCTTGATTGAAGTGGTATCCATGAACAGAAAACCTGGATCTTTACCAAGGCAAAACAGCAGACTAGAATGGGAGGCGATGTCTCAGAACCTAAGGTCAAATTGTGGGGAGGGGCATTGCCTCCCGTGTCCCCAATACCTGACATCCAATCCATCCTGTTATTAATCATACCATATATAAGGTTAAAAGGCAATTACTCACCGTTGTGTAGGGATACCTTACCTGTCCCTAAGGTCCCTACACATATAAATAACACAGGCACACTCTACATATTGTGTCACCCTTATCCACAAAACACACAAATTCCCATCATTAAAATATAAAAATTTACCCGATTAGGGTAAGGACTGTAGTCTGTAGTCATCAAGTTATCTTAACGTCTGCCCTCTTATGAGTCCATGATGCTCTTTCTATCTCTGTTGTGAGGGTTGATCAGTCCTCTCTAATTTTAACTTGAAAATAGTCCATTATACATAACAGAGACCAGGAATAGAAGAATCACTGTCATTGGGCAAATTAGTATATCAAAGAACAAAGTTGCTTTGGAGCTGTATCCAAACAGTCTCTCCGAGCAGGACACCACTTCTAAGAACCTTTTGTATAAGATCAAGTGTAGTAGCGTTCTTATAAGTTTGGGTTATGGCGGGTAAGGGGAATGTAAACAGATGCGCAAGAAGCGCTGAAATAATATCGGTAAATGATAAAAGTTTGCCAGTATATTTTGTGGATTACACAGCAGGGTGGCGACAAAGTTAACAAGTTTGATGTGGAAGCCATGAAAACAACCCAAAATTCTGCCTGACACAGCTCGTTTGATAAGGGGACCATGTATTGAGGCAGTGAACTAGTAGTAGATTAAAGGTGCTGCAGTTAAAACTATGTTAGTTGGGATGCCTCTGAGGCTGCCTAATCTTGGGATGGAGCTGGCGCTCCGCTGCCAGGCGAGCTTTCGCCAATCCAAGCCCCTGTCTCTAGGCTACTCCCCAAACAGCAGTAGTTGGACGCCCACGTCCACGCCCTCGTCCTCTACCCCTAGCCCTGGGGTTAAACATTTTCCAAATTAAAGTGTAAACTTTAATTTTTTTTTTTTTTTTTTTAACAAAACGATGCTATCCTATTGGTGGCTGATGCAGCTAGGGAGAGAGCGCTGCTGGTCAGGGAAGAGTTAGCTGTTCAATTAGAATAGTGTTAGGCAGGAGTGCTCTACACGAAAACCCAACAGCCATTCTTAGGGCTAAAATAACGTCATACTTTTTTTTTTTTTATTTGCAAGTAGTACATATTGTGAGAATTGCAGGGGACTTGCTACCCGGTTAGCTCTAGTGATGACACATATCCACCTCAAACACAAAGTGGGAAAATTTATTAGGGGTTTGATGTCAATTAGGAACAGTCTGCATTAATTTGTATTTACGTTTATTTTCATAATCAGCGGTCATCTTCATCTGGCATAGCAGTTGTGCTTCATACTGGCTAGAAAATAGCCATAGGAGATCCAAAACCAAACTGGCTTATTACGACTACAATAGCGTTATAATATTTATTTATGGTTGATCTGCTGGTGGCTGTCCTTGCTGCAGTGCATCTACTACCAAATTGTGAGAATTTGTAGTGAGGACTGCGACCTTTGTGTTGCGCTAGTGACGCACATACAGCGCAAAGACTGAAGTGGGAAAATTATGAGGGGGTTGATTTCAATTAGGCACAGGTCTGCCAGTTCTTTTCTATTTTACGTTATTTTTTTAATTGAACCAGCGTCATCTCATCTGGCATAGCAGTGTGCTTTTCATACTTGGCTAGAAAATAGCCAAAGGAGAATCCAAACGGCTACTTACGACTACAAGAGCGTTATATATATTTTATTTTGGTTGATCTGCGGGGCTGTCCTTGCTGCAGTGCCTAGTACTACAAATTGTGAGGAATTGCAGGGTGAGGGATTTGCACCGTTTGTGTTTAGCTTAGGACGCCACATATAATCCATCGCAAAGACCACGAAGTGAAGGGAAAAATTCTATTAGGGGTGGATTTCAAGAGCCAATCTAAGCCATCTTCTTAGCGTAGTCATATCAGGCTCTGCATCAAAGTCAGTGTTGCTTTCCGTACCTTGGCTAGACAAATAGCCAAGGAGAATCCAAAGGCCTTCTTATGCCTACAGTAGAGTATATATATCTTATTTCTTGGTTGATCTGGCTGGTGGCTGTAGTTTCTGCAGTGCAGTCTACTGACCAATTTCTGAGAATTGTAGTTGAGACTTGCGACCTTGTGTTTTAGCGCTAGTGACGCACTATCCATAGCAAAGACCGAAGTGGGGTGAAAAATTCAGTTAGGGGTGGGATTTCTATTGCATATGCATTGTTTTTCGTTATTTCATAACTCAGTCGTCATCTCTCTGGAATCAGTGTGTTTCTTATACTTGGCTTAGAAAATAGCCGATTAGGGAATACAAACGGCTTTACTATGCCACATTAGCGTCTATTATATTTGCATTTCTGGTTGATCTGCTGTGGTGGCGTTGCTCCTGCTAGTTTCCATCTACTTACCAATTCGTGAGGAATGTAGTGAGGACTTGCGAACGCTTGTGTTCTGCGCTTAGTGCGCACATATCCATCGCAAAGGCACCGAGTGGGAAAATTCATTAGGGGTTGGTTTAGGGATTTCTATTACTTATTGGTTCATAACTCAGTAGTCATATCATCGGCAATAGTAGTGGTGCTTCCTTATACTTGGCTAGAAAATAGCCAAAGGAGCAACCAAACAGCCTTACTTAACCTACAGATAGCGTATATATATTGTTAATTTCGGTTGATCTCGTGGTTGGCTGTTTGCTGCAGTGCATACTATGCCAAATTAGGAATATTGTAGGGAGGGGGGGACTTGCGAGCTTGTGTGTTTGCGCTAGTGACGCACATATCCATGCAAAGGACCGAAGTGGGAAAATTTATAGGGGTTGGGGGGATTTCAATTAGGCACAGTTGCCATTCTTTTTATTCGTTTATTTTTTTAACTCAGAGTCATCTCATCTGGCATAGCAGTGTGCTTCATAGTTGGCTAGAAAATAGCCAAGGAGAAACCAACGGCTTACTACGCCTACAATAGCGGTATATATATTTTTATTTATGGGTGGATCTGCTGGTTGGCGTGTCCTTATGCAGTGCAGTCTATACCAATCTGTGAGGAATTGTAGTGGGAATGCGACCGTTGTGTTTAGCGTTAGTGAGCACATATCCATCGCCAAACGACCGAAGTGGGACAATTATTAGGGGGTGATTGAATTAGGCACGCTGATTTCTTTTATTTACGTTTAGTCTTTTTCATAAACAGCGTCAGCTCATCTGGCATAGCAGTGTTGCTGTTCATACTTGGCTAGAAAATAGCCATAGCAATAGGAGGCATCGTTTGGTTTAAAAACTAAAAAAACACAAAAAAAAAAAAAAACACAAAAAAACACAAAAAAAAGTTAAAAAAATTAAAGTTATACTTTCATTTTAAATGTTAACCCGAGGCGTAGGGGTCGAGGACGAGGGCGGTGGTACGTGGGGTCCAAACTACTGCAGGGGTCAGAGGCCGTGGTCCTGGGCGGGGTGAGGTACACCACTGCTGATGAGGGAGCAGGGAACGCCGCAGAAGGCTACATCCCTAGGTTCATGTCTGAAGTTACTGGGACTCGTGGTTAGAGCACTGTTGAGGCCAGAACAGTGCGAACAGGTGATGTCGTGGATTGCGGACAATGTATTGAGCAATTTGTCACCAGTCAGTCTTCCACGCAGTCCACCCATGTCACCGAATCGCACTCCTCCAGCTCCTCACCTCAGCCTTCCTCCCCCCCAGTCTGCCCCCTCCCAGGAAATTTGGCATTGAACCGGCATACTTTGAGGAACTGTTTTCTGGACCTTCCCACAGTCACAAACCACTGTCCGGTTGCTGGCTGAGCATATTTCCGATGCCCAGGTTTCCACCAGTCGCAGGTTGTGGGTGATGATGACCTTATTGACGTAGTGGAAGAAGTGTGTAAAGAGGTGTCCGACGATGAGGAGACACGGTGTCAGACAGTGGTGAAGGTTGTTGTCAGGGCAGGAAGTACGAGGGGGGGAGCAGACTGAGGGATCGGAGGATGATGAGGTGAAGACCCAAGCTGGGTTGAGAGGCGTGAACACAGTGCTTCTGAGACGGAGGAGAGTCCTAGACAGAAAAGGTGGAAGAGGCAGGGTGGGGCCCAGACGAGAGGCAGGGCCAGAGCATGGTGCATTCAGCGCCAAATGTTACGTAGTGAGCTCACGGGCGAGGTCCCGCGGGAGGGCTAGATTTTAGAAGTTGGAGGTTCTTTAAGGAAAACACCGGATGACCGACGGACTGTGGTGTGCAACCTGTGCCCAAACCAGGATCAGCAGGGGTTCCACACTACATAGCTTAACTACCACCAGTATGCGAGGCATATGAATGCTAAAACCCCAATCAGTGGCACACAAGCCCGTTCACCTCCGGCCGTGCACACCACTGCTCCTTCCCCTGTGTCAGCTGTAGTCAGCCCCTGCCCAGGACCCTGGCCAAAACAAAAACCCCATCGTCGCCCTCACATCCTCCACAGCATCCACCAGCGTTCAGCTCTCCATACCCCAGAGCTGGAGCGAAAGGAAGATAGTGCAACCCACCGCACCCAAGCCCTTAAGTCCACATCTCCAGATGATTAGCTGGAGATGCTGCCCATAGGCTAGGTAGAGGACCGAGGCCTTTCGAAACTCATGGCGGCGGCGCCCTCGGATTCGGTCCCCAGCCGCCACTTTTCCGATGTGCCATCACCAGCCCTGCACCAGCACGTGTCAGACAACATCATCCGTGACCCTGACCAACTCCGTTCTGACAAGGTCCACCTGGACCACGGACACGTGGACGGTGCTGCCGGGCAGGGCCATATAGTCGCTGACGGCACATTGGGTTAACTTGGTGGAGGCTGGGACCGGTCTGACCCTGGGTGGTCATATACTGCCGACGCCGAGGATTGCGGGGCCTACCTCGGTCCAGGTCTCAAGGCCTACTATGCCTCCTCTCCTCCCACCCCCCTCCACCTCCTCCTCCGAATACCATCCGTGGGCATGGCGCCATCAGTCGCGAGTCTATAGGCACAGCAGCAGTGCGTCGCTAAGCGACAGAACGGCGGTGCTCAAACTGCTGAGCCTAGGCGAATAAAAGGCACACCGCCCAAGAGACTATTACAGGGCATCACGGCGCAGACTGATCTGTGGCTGGCACCGCTGAACCTGAAGCGAGGCAGGTGTGTGTGTGACAACGGCCGTAACCTGGTGGCGGCTCTGCAACTGGCAGACTGACATGTGCCATGCCGTGGCCCATGTGTTAAATCTGATAGTCACGTTTCCTCAAGACATACCCCAATCTGTCTGATTTGCTACGAAGGTGCGCCGCACTCTGTGCGCATTTCAGGAAGTCCAGCACAGATGCTGCCAACTCTCAGGGCAGCGCAGCGGCCGCATCCAACTGCCCGCCTCACCGACTGTGTGCGACGTGCCACGAGGTGGAATTCAAACATTAACCATGTTATCCAGAGTTTACCAGCAGCGCAGAGCGATTGTAGACTGCCAGAGTGACAACTTCCACCAGAACTGGTAGTCAGGTCAGTCAGCTTCCTCAAGTCTACAATGAGGAGTGGACGTGGATGTCTGATATCTGTCAGGTGCTGAGTAACTTTGGGAGTCAACACAGATGGTCAGTGGGATGCCGCCATCATCAGCCTCAATCCGCCTGCTTGGCCTGGTGAAAAACTCTTGTCAGCATGAAGTCGAAGCTTTGCGCTCGTCACAGAAACGGGGGAAGAAGATTCCCTTGTTGTAGCCAAAGCACCCTTAGGTCTGTTTTCAGCGCATATCGGAGGAGGTGGAGGTGGAGGAGGATGAGGAGGAAGAGGAGGAGAATGTTGCGAGACACAAGAGGGGACATTGTGTCCTTCAATGTTCAGCGTTATGGGCAGAAGAAGAGGAGTTGGAGGAGTTGGAGGAGGAGGAAATGGACAGTCAGGCCAGTGAGGGGAGTGAATTCTTACGCGTTGGTACTTGGGCATATGGCAGTTTCATGCTAGCTGCCTATCCTGACCCTCGCGTTCAAAGAATTATTCCAGCACCGATTACTGGGTTTCACTTCCTGGACCCACGGTACAAGCAAAATCTTTCACTCTCATCCTGGAGAGGAAAGGAGTGTGAGAATGCATGAATACCAGCAGGCCCTGGGGCACAAGCTGAAAACATTTTCCTTCTGACAGCGCTAGCGGCAGAGTGCGTGTTCTGGGGACAGTAGCGAGGGAGAGTAGGCGAGCAGGCAGCTTGTCAGCACTGGCAAGGGTACGCTTTACAAGGCTTGCCAGCTTTATGTCCCCAGCAAGACACTGTCACCTGTCCCAGTCTCGGAGAGTAGGGCTGATCTTTACAGAAAGATGGTGAGGGAGTACGTAGCTGACCATACCATCGTCCTAAATGATCACACAGCTCCCTACAACTACTGGGTTTCAAAGCTGGACATGGGCACGAATGGCGTGTAGCAGCTTGCTGCTGCGCAGTTGTCAGCGTTTCAGTGAGGGGCTCAGCACGATAAGCGTACGCTGTGACTGACGCAAAAAACGTGACAGGCTGGACGCTTATTAAAGATGAATAAAGCCTGGATTTCTCAAATTTCCAATCTCACCAGGTGAAGGAAGCTCAACCGATAATTAGCACTCCTCCTCCTCCTAATTTTCCCCTTTCCTCCTCTGTACTAAAGCAGAGGAAATGGCTATTTTTGCAGGGCCACTGGCTTCGCTATAGTCTTATGCATTCTAATTTTCTGGAGGGCCACCTACCCGTCCTCTGTTAAACATTTTGGGAGTGCCACAACATGCAACTCAATCTATTTCATTTTCTGGAGGGCCACCTACCAGCTCCTCTGGTTGAAACTTTTTGGACTGCCACATACAGGCACTCAATCTATTAATTTTACTGGAGGGCCACCTACCTGCACCTCTGGTTGGAAAACTTTGGACTGCCACCATTACAGGGCACTCAATATATTCCATTTTACTGGAGGGCCACCTACTGCTCTCGGTTGAAAATTTTTGGGACTGCCACATACAGGACTCAATCTATTCATTTTACTGGAGGGACACCACCTGCTCCTCTGGTTTGAAAATTTTGGGACGACTGCCACATACAGGACTCAATCTATTCCATTTCTCTGGAGGGCCACCTACCTGCTCCTTGGTTGAAAAATTTTGGGATCCAAATACAGGCACTCAATCTATTAATCATTTTTCTGGAGGGCCACCTACCTGCTCTCTGGTTTGAAAACTTTTTTGGACTGCCACATACAGGCACTCAATCTATTCATTTTATCGGAGGGCCACCTACTGCTCCTCTGGTTTGAAAAAGTTTGGGACGCAACATACAGGCACTATCAAAATTAAATTGTACTCCATAGCAGACCACACACGTGTCTCATTACTACCTCCAAATGTCGTCCTATAGCTGCATCCTACATCGTCCCCTTATCCAAACGGGGAGGTGTGTCAGGAGAAATTTGGTTGTTTCATGGGATCCACATCAAAGTTGTTAACTTTGTAGCCACCATGCTGTGTTATCCACAAAATTACTGGCAAAACTTTTACATTTACGGATATATTTCAGCGCTTCTTGCGCCATTTCTTAGTCTAAGCAATTACATTCCCCTCACCCGCCATATCCCCCAACTTATAAGAACGCTACTACATTACTTGGTGCAGGATGGGGAACGAAGTCTGACCCTGGGGCTGGTCATATACTGCCGACGAAGGGATTGAGGGGCCCTACTCGGTCAAGGTTCTCAAAAGGTCCTCCTATACTTCTCCTTTCCTCCCACCCTCATCCACCTCCCCTCTCCGAAATTCATCCGTGGGCATGGCGCCACAGTCGGTTATATACGCTTCTAGGCACAGCAGCAGTTGCCGCGCATAAGCGACAGCAGCGGTGCTCAAACTGCTGAGCCTAGGCGATTAAAGGCCAACCGCCCAAGAGATATACAGGGCATTCACATCAAACTTGTTAACTTTGTCGCCACCCTGCTGTGAATCACACAAAATATACTGGCAAACTTTTATCTTTACAATCTTATTCAGCGCTTCTTGACCGCATCTGTTTACATTCCCCTCACCGCCATATCCTAAACTTATAAGAAGCGACTAACAATTGATCTTATACAAAAGGTTCTTAGAAGTGATGTGTGTGGGGGTAGCATAGAGACAGGGGCTGGATTGGCGAAGCTCGCCTGCAGTGGAGCGCCAGCTCCATCCAAGATCCAACTAACATAGTTTTAAACTGCAGCACCTTTAATATACTACTAGTTCACTGCCCTCAATACATGGTCCCTTATCAAAAGAGCTGTGGCAGCAGGAATTTGGGTTGTTTTCATGGCTTCATGTTAACTTGTCGCCACCCTGCTGTGTAATCCACAAAACTATACTGCAAAACTTTTATCATGTACCGATATTAGTTGAGCGCTTCTTGCGCACCTCCTTGGTTCCTCTCTGCCACATAATTGGTTGAAGCCTGAGTCATTTAGGTATTCGCCATGCCAACTCTATAGCCGCCGCCTGCTGACCGCTTCTCGCATGCCATCCCCTATAGTGTCAGGTCAATTATTGGATGTTTTAGATGCTATCTAGCTTCATTCTGTCACTCAGTCATGGCATGCTGTGCCCATCATTTGGGCATAAGGTGCATTTAAAGCATCAGAGGATACATGCATGATGCCCCTGCTGTTCCTGTTCCATTTCCGTGGTGTTTCATCCGTTTCTGAGGTTACCAGGTGTTGGCCCACAGCTTCCTGTGCAGAGCCTTGGTCCCCTGAAAAATGCTCGAGTCTCCATTGATTCAATGGGGCTCGGTATTCAGAGACGAGCACCGGCATCGGGAAAAGGTCGTCTCGAATAACGAGTACCCGAGCATTTTAGTGCTCGCTCATCTCTACATATATGTAATGGTATTCACCCTTTAATTGCAAGGACAAATCTCTCCAAGGGAAATGAAAATACAACTCAGGAACTAACACAGAAAGCAAAATAAAATACAAATACTAACTTTTATTTGGTAAACACTAGAGATGAGCGAGCACTAAAATGCTCGGGTACTCGTTATTCGAGACAAACTTTTCCCGATGCTCAATCAAGTGCGTCTCGAATAACGAGCCCCATGAAGTCATGGGAGAAGACTCGAGCATGTGTCCAGGGGACCAAGGCTCTGGCACAGAAAGCTGGCCAAAACCACCTGGGCACTCAGAAAAGGAGGAAAACCCCGGAAATGGACAGGAAACAGCAAGGGGCAGAATTGCATGGAGCCTCTGAGCTGCTTAATCGCACCAATTATGCAAAAAATTAAGGGCAAACAGCATGGCCATGACAGAGTGACCGAATGAGGCTCGATAGCATCTAAACATTGCAAAATTGACCCTGACACTATAGGGGACGGCAGCAGAGGCCTGCTGCGGCAAGCAGTGGCCCACAGGGCTAGAGAGTGTCATGGCGACTACCCAAAATGACTCAGGCTTCACCAAAGGAGGCTGAGCAAGAAGCGTGAAAATGATTTCCTATGTGGGGGAACAAAAGGTTGACGGTATATAGTCGAGAACACAGCATGGTGGCAAATTATTGACCAAGTCCATAAAGTATCTGGTGAAACACCCGAAAAATGAGGCCTGACACAGCTCTTTTTTTGATAAGGGGACGCATGTGGAAGCAGCCATGGAACGACTTCATGAGTAAGAGCGACAGTATGGGGAATCCATATTGCGCTGCTATGATTGCAACTTTCAGGTCTACAGAATGGCGGCGACAGAGGGCCGAGTCCGAGGTCCACGATGAATTCGGTGAAACACCTTGAAAAATTCTTGACCGGACACAGCTCCGTTGATAAGGGGACGATTATAGAGGCAGGAGACAGTAGTAGGATTTAAGGCTGTTGCTGCAAGTTTAAAACTATGTTAGTGGATCTTGGATAGGAGCTGGCGTCCGCTGCCAGGGGGCTTTCGCCAATCCAAAGCACCTGCTGTCAGGCTCAGCCCTCCCAAACGCACTTCTAAGAACCTTTTGTATAAGATTCAAGTGTAGTAGTGTTTTATAAGTTTGGGGTTATGCGGGTGAGGGGAATGTAAAAGCTGCGCAGAGAAAGCGCTGTGGGAAATAATATTGGTTAAATGCTAAAAAAGTTGCAGTATATATTTGTGGGATTTACACAGCAGTAGGCGTGGCGACAAAGTAACAAGTTTGATGTTGCCTGTAATAGCTTGCATTGCTTATCGTAGGCTCAGCATTGAAAAACCCAAATTGCATGTCCTGCACGGACTATGCGTTGTAAGGTACCCATGATGGCGATGGCCAGGAACTGGTAGATTGGAAGGAGGTGCGTGCGAAGTTGGATTGGGAGGAGTGAGGACGCGTTAAGTCGGCTTTGAAGACCGATAGCCCACAATGCCCCGTCCTAGATATACCCAACAGTGTCAATCGGTCTAAGCACCTTGCTTAAGTCAAGTGTAGTAGCGTTCTTATAAGTGGGGTTGGGTTATGGGGGTGCAGGGGGAATAGAAACAGTGCGCAAGAAGCGCTGAAATAATCATCTAAATGGATAATGTTGCCAGTATATTTGTGGATTACACAGCAGGGTGGCGCCACCAAAGGTAACCAACTTGATGGGAACCATGAAAACAACCCAATTAATTGCCCTACACATCGTTTGATAAGGGGACGATGATGTGAGGAGCTATATGGAGGACTTGAGTGTGCAATGAGAGGGCAGCGTTTGAGATTAAGAGGCTACGTGCATAAAGTGACGCAGGACGGTGTGGCCCGAAAATGATGCTATGCTATGTGAGTCCAAGTTACCAGAGAGGCAGGACGTGTGGCAGCCTCGAAAATGAGAGATTGATCTGTGTGGCAGTCCAAAAGTCTTTCACGAGGAGCCAGGATAGTTCAAAATATAGATGGTGCCTGTTGTGGCGTCCAAAAATGTTTTAACAGGGAGAGGTAGGGGCTTCCAGAAAAATAATAGATTGCAGTGCCGTATGTGGCACTCCCAAAAATTGTTTAAAACAGAGGACGGGTAGGTGGCCCTCCTGAAAAATTAAATCAATTAGAGTCCTCTAGCTAGAGCACATTTTTGCCGTGGCGTAAAAAGAAGCCAGGTTCCTCTGCTTAGTGACAAGAGGAGGAGAAGGAGGACAAATGAGGAGGGGGAGGAGTGCATACAATTATTCAGGTTGAGCTTCCTTCACCTGGTGGGATTGGAATGAACTGAGAAATCCAGCTTGACTTCATCTTGATAAGCGTCAGCCTGTCAGCGCTGTCAGTCACAGGCGTGTACGTTATCGGTGATGATGCCACCAGCTGCACGACAAACCGCTCGGACCAAACACGCTAGCGGCAGGGCAGGCAGAACGTCCAAGCGACAGCGCCAGTCGGCCACTGTTCCAGCTTTGAAACCAGTAGTTGTTTAGGGGTGTGTGATCATTTAGGACGATGTTATGGTCAGTCAGCGACTGACCTCACCATCTTTCTTAACGACAGCCCCTACCTGCCGAGACTCGGGAAGGGACAGTGTGTCTGTGTGGGGTGACATAAAGCTGGGACAAAAGGCCTTGTAAAGCGTACCCCTGCCAGTGCTGACAAGCGCATGCTCGCACTCTCCTCGCTACTTGTCCCGCAGAAGTACCGACCCTCTGCGGCTAGCGTTTTGTTCAGAAGGAAATACTGTTTCAGCTGTGTCACCCAGGGCTGACTGGATTCATGCATTCTCACACTCCTTTCCTCTCCAGGGATGAGAGGTGAAGATTTTTTTGCTTGTACGTGGGCCAGGGAGTAGAGGAAATAACCCAGTAGCGGGATATGCTGGAATAATCTTGAACGCGAGGGCACGGGATAGGCAGCTAGACATGAAAAATTTGCCCATTATGCGCCGAGTCCAAGCGCAAGAATTCACTCCACCTCATGGGCAGACTGTCCATTCTTCCTCAATCCTCCAAACTCCTCTTCTTCTGCCCAATACCATGCTGAACAGTGAAGGACGAAATGTCCCCTCTTGTCTCGAAAACATTCTCCTCCTCTTCTCTTCTCCTCATCCTCCTCACGATATGCGTGGAGAAACAGACCATGAGGGTGTTTGGCTATCAACAAGGTTAATCTTCTTCCCCGTCTCTTGTGATGAGCAGCACAAGCTTCCGAACTTATGAGACCAGGAGTGTTCAACCCAGGCAAGCAGCGGGATGGTTAAGGCTGATGATGGCGCATCGCCACTGACCATCTGTGTTGACTCCTCAAAAGTTACTCAGCAACGACAGGATATCAGACATTCCAGTCAATCCTCATTGTAGAATAGAGCTAGGAAGCTGACTGACCGGACTACCAGTTCTGGTGGAAGTTGACATCTGGCAGTCTACAATCACTCTGCGCTGCTGGTAAACTCTGGATAACATGGTTAATGTTGAATTCCACCTCGTGGCCACGTCGCACAACAGTCGGTGAGCGGGCAGTTGGAGGCGGCGCTGCGCTGCCCTGAGAGTGGCAGCATCTGTGCTTGACTTGCTGAAATGCGCATAGATGCGGCGCACCTTCGTGAGCAAATCAGACAGATTGGGGTATGTCTTGAGGAAACGCTGAACTATGAGATTTAACACGTGGGCCAGGCATGGCACATGTGTCAGTCTGCCGAGTTGCAGAGCCGCCACCAGGTTACGGTTGTTGTCACACACAACCATGTCTGGCTTCAGGTTCAGCGGTGCCAGCCACAGATCAGTCTGCACCGTGATGCCCTGTAATAGCTCTTGGGCGGTGTGCCTTTTATCGCCTAGGCTCAGCAGTTTGAGCACCGCTTGCTGTCACTTAGCGACGGCACTGCTGCTGTGCCTAGAGCTACCGACTGATGGCGCCATGCCCACGGATGGTAATTCGGAGGAGGAGGGGTGGGAGGAGGAGGAGGCATAGTAGGCCTTTGAGACCTGGATCGAGGTAGGCCCCGCAATCCTCGGCGTCGGCAGTATATGAGCAGCCCCAGGGTCAGACTCGGTCCCAGCCTCCACCAAGTTAACCCAATGTGCCGTCAGCGATATATAGTGGCCCTGCCCGGCAGCACTCGTCCACGTGTCCGTGGTCAGGTGGACCTTGTCAGAAACGGGTTGGTCAGGGCACAGATGATGTTGTCTGACACGTGCTGGTGCAGGGCTGGGACGGCACATCGGGAAAAGTAGTGGCGGCTGGGGACCAAATACCGAGGGGCCGCCATGAGGTTTCGAAAGGCCTCGGTCTCTACCAGCCTATAGGGCAGCATCTCCAAGGTTAAGCAGTTTGGAAATGTGGACGTTGAGGGCGTGTGGGTGGGTTGCATTATACTTCCTTTTGTGCTCCATTGTCTGGGGTATGGAGAGCTGAACGCTGGTGGATGCTGTGGAGGATTGTGGAGGCGAAGATGAGGTTTTCGCACAGGAGGTGTTTGGGCCGGGGTCCTTGGCAGGGGGCTAACTAGCAGATGACACAGGGGAAGGAGCAGTGGTGTGCCCGGCCGGAGGTGAACGGGCTTGGTGCCATTGAGTGGGGTGTTTAGCATTCATATGCCTGCGCATACTGGTGGTAGTTAAGCTAGTAGTGGTGGAACCCCTGCCGATCCTGGTTTGGCACAGGTTGCACACCACAGTCCGTCGGTAATCCGGTGTTTCTTTAAAGAGCCTCCAGACTTCTGAAAATCTAGCCCTCGCCACAGGAGCTTGACTACGTGAAACATTTGGCGCTGATGCACCAGCTCTGGCCCTGCCTCTCCGTCTGGCCCCACCACTGCCTGTTCCAACTTGTTCTGCTATAGGACTCGCCTCCGTCTCAGAAGCACTGTGTTCACCCGGCCTATCAACCCAGCTTGAAACTGTCACCTCATCATCCTCCGATCCCTCAGTCTGCTCCCCCCTCGGACTTCCTGCCCTGACAACAACTTCACCACTGTCTGACAACCGTGTCTCCTCATCGTCCGACACCTCTTTACACACTTCTTCCACTACGTGAATAATGTCATCATCACCCACAGACTGCGACTGGTGGAAAACCTGGGCATCGTAAAATTGCTCAGCAGCAACCGGATAAGTGGTTTGTGACTGTGGGAAGGGTCCAGAAAACAGTTCCTCAGAGTATGCCGGTTCAAATGCCAAATTTTGCTGGGAGGGGGCAGACTGGGGGGAAGGAGGCTGAGGTGGAGGAGCCGGAGGAGTGCTGATTTCGGTGACATGGGTGGACTGCGTGGAAGACTGACTGGTGGACAAATGGCTAGAAGCATTGTCCGCAATCCACGACATCACCTCTTCGCACTGTTCTGGCCTCAACAGTGCTCTACCACGAGTCCCAGTAACTTGAGACATGATGAACCTAGGGAGTGTAGCTCTGCGGCGTTCCCCTGCTCCCTCATCAGCAGGTGGTGTCTCACCCCGCCCAGGACCAAGGCCTCTGACCCCTGCAGTAGTTGGACGCCCACGTCCACGCCCTCGTTCTCTACCCCTCGCCCTAGGGTTAAACATTTTCCAAATTAAAGTGTAAACTTTAAATTTTTTTTTTTTTGTGTTTATTTTTTTTTATTTTTTTATTTTTTTTAACAAAACGATGCTATCCTATTGCTATGGCTAGTTTCTAACCTACACTGACAGCCCACAACTGGATTTTGTGCTGTGCCTGATGAGTTTGAGCTATAAAATGAAATAAAGGTAAAAAAAAAAAAAAAATCAGCAGACTCTGCCTAATTCTAATCAAACCCCTAATAAATTGTCCCACTTCAGTGTTTGAGGTGGATATGCGTGTCACTAAGAGCTAAACACAACGGTCGCAGGTCTCCCAGCAAATTCCTCACAATATGGTACTAGCTGCACTACTAATGCCAGCAAGCCCAGACACAAGCAAACAAAAAAATGAAAATATATTGCTATTGTAGGCCTAAGTAAGCCGTTGGGGTTCTCCTATGGCTATTTTGTAGCCTACACTGAAAGCACACTGCTTTGCAAGATGAGTTTGAGCTATAAAATGAAATAAATGTAAAAAAAAAAATAAATCAGCAGACTCTGCCTAATTCTAATCAAACCCCTAATAAATTGT
>WNYA01001451.1:1818-35922 GCA_019512145.1 Engystomops pustulosus
AATCGCAACACACAGCACATAGTACAACCCTGAACGTGTAACACACGGCACATAGTACACACCAGCAGCCTCGTACACACAGAAGCCGTATACCACTGCACATAAATACCACAGCACATATTACAACCCAGCACATAGACACCTGCACATAGTACAACCCACAGCACTAGTACACACAGCCTCAATAGTACACACACAAACTTTGTACGCAACTGCACATGTAACACACAGCACATATTACCCACACAGTAACATTATAGCTACACACAAGAACAGTGTACACACAGCAACATATTACACACGCACATAGTAACATCACACTGTCACCATATTCTACACCACCATCACATAGTCACCCACTAGCACATAGTAACACAAGGACACTGCACATAGTACACGCCGCATATCTATCTATACACACGTACTTGCACATAGTACACACCAGCACAAGTACAGCCCCAGTCACATAGGTACAACACACCTGCACATAGTACAAACAAGACACTCACATATTACACAGGTACCCCCGCACATATAACACAAGTACTCTGCACATCGACACTGCATGCACATTAGTACACATGACCGTCAGCCGCACATAGCTAACACGCACCCCTGCACATTTACACACTGCACATAGTAACACACACCGCACATAGTACAACATTCACATAGTAACAGACAACTGCACATAGTACCAAACACACACATAGTAACACAGCATATAGTACACAACTCCACATAGTACACAAAAGCCGCATATAGTACCACTCCACCTCTTAAAGCACACAGCACATGTACAAACACTGCAACATATACACACTGCACATAGTACACACCGCGCATAGTCACAACTGCAACATAGTACACAACACTAGCACATAGTCACACTGCCATAGTATACATGACACTGCCAATAGTTCTCACCTTCACAATAGTACACACAGGCACATAGTACACAACAAGACACATAGTACACACGCACTAGTAACACACCACCGCACCATAGTACCATGCACATAGTACAAACAGGACACTGCAATAGTACACACAGGACCAAGCAAAGTAACACAGCATATATTACGCACTTCACATAGTACACACCGCTATTTACACACATCACATAAGTACACACTTGCACATAGACCCAGGACACTGCACATAGTACTCACTGCACAGGTACATGCAACACATCACATATTTACACACTGCACATAGTACACACAGCCACATATACACACAGCAATATACACATTTGTACACACTGTCGTCACATAGTACACAGGACACTGTACATAGTACCACAGCACATGGTACACACTGCACATAGTACCGCAAAGGAGCTCTTCACTAGTACTAACACTGCACATAGTACAACACTACACATAGTCACAGGACACTGTACATAGTAACATACACAACATGCAACATATAACAACAGACACTGCAACATAGTAACACACACACATAGTACACACTGCAACATAGTACACAGGACACTGTTACATCAGATACAACACGCACCTAGGACACAACCCAGAGTCACATAGTACACATTACACTACTCACCTAGAGAAACACTGCACTGTGGACCAGTGTTGATGCTACTATTAATAGTAAACATACTAATAACGATAACATTACTCTTCCTTTGACCCTCACACTATCCTTCTAGTATAGATCTACGTATTGATAGTGACTAATAAATAACAATACCTTTTTATAAGCAACTACTGACTACTTTCTATTGCCTATTACTACTTCAATGATGACCACAACTTGGTAATTATCACTTTATTAACTAATTATCCTTACAGACATTACAACAATAACACACACCGTTACTAGCATACCTTTCACTACTAACCTATGACAGTAGCTAACCCTCGCCATAGCACTAACCACACTACTTGGCTATCCACTGCACTGCTGCCATTATTATGACCAAAGCCTATGCTACCTCGATTGACTATACCTGTTACTTATTTAAACTGCTATTAGCTACTTATTACACTAACATCTTTCTACACTACTACTGTCTCACGACTATTTACAGTTGTGCTGAGACTACCGACTAGGACTGCTACTTGAACTTCTACTACTTCCCTTTCCATTACACAATTCTACCGACACGTACAAATGGTTACTAACAGGCATGATCTCCCCGGGTTAAAACGTACACGATAACGGGTCCCAGAGGTTTGTTCCCCCTTAAATAAGTTGAATTTTGTATGGAAGGGTCAAAAATTGTATATATTTTATATCATTGAAGTTCGAGGCTCCTATTACCCACGCACTCCACTACGATTACTACTTATAACACTACTCACCACTACAAGGTAACACTACCTATCATTTACTAGTACCACACTTTATCACTACTTAGAAACACTCACTACCCAACTACAATAAAACACTGCATCTATGACTGTAAACACTACTAACTATCTACCACTACTCGTAACACTACTATCACGAAGTTAATGCAACACTACTATTACTATACTAGTAAACACTATTATCCACTACTAGTAACCCTAATACCACTACTAACACTACTTACCACTACAAGGTACACTACAATCATTACTGTAACACTACTTAAAACCGCTACACCACTAGAATGTAACCTAACTCCACTACATAATCACTACTACCGGACACTACAAGTAACACTGCTAGTCATTACTAGTAACACTTACTTATCACTAAGTAACAACGACAATCATTACTATTAACTACGCACACTAGCCCTACAAGTACACTGCTAAATCATTACTATACACTACGACTACCTACTACAAGTAACACTAAACTACTACCATAACTAGCAAGTAAACACTACTCATCACTCTACTAATACAACTACTCTACCACTACAAGTAAACGACTACTACCGGACTACAAGATAACACTCATATCATTACTCATAAACAGACTACTAATCACTACAATTACAACACTACAATCATTACTATTACTACAACTACATCACTACAAGTAACATCATTGCATATCATTACTAGTAACACCACTACCACTACTAGTAACACTAATATCACTACTACCACTACAAGTAACACTGCTATCATTACTAGTAACACTACTATCACTACTAGTAACACTACTACCACTACTATGTAACACACACAATCATTACTAGTAACACTACAACCTAACAAGTAGCACTTTACCACTACATAAGCAACATACTACCCTCTAGTAACACTATCATCCTTACTAGTAAACACTACTAACCCTACAAGTAACACTACTACCCACTGACAAGGAACACTACTACCAGTGCACTACAAGTACACTACAATCAGTACTAAACAACTACTAACCACTAACAATTAAACTACGACCACTTACAATAACACTACTACCAACTACTAGTAACAACTACAAATCATTCTAGTTAAACACGCACTAACACTACAAGTACACGACTCACCTAACCAACTACAGTAACCTACTATCACTACAATTTAAACACTGACTATCATTACTCTTAAAACCTAACCTACTAAACACTACATATTAGGACCCACTCACTACCACTACAATGTCACACTACTATCACTACAAGTAACCACTACAACATTACCTTAAAACACCACTATCACTTACAAGACAAGCACTGCTATCAATATACATTAACAACCACTACCACTTACTAGTAACACTAATATACACTACCTCCCACTACAGTCACCACTGCTATCATTACTAGTCAACATACTATCACTACTGTAACACTACGCTACTACCACTACTAGTATAACACTACAATCATTACAGTAACACTATCGAACACTACAAGTAAACCTAACTACCTACTACAAGCTTAACACTACGACTTACTACAGAACTAACACTAAACATTACTAGTAACAACTTACTAACACGACACGTAACACTACTAAACCGACTCAAGTAAACACTCCTAATACCAACTCACAAGATAACACTACACAATACATTACTAGTAACGATCGACTAACCACTACACATACACTACTCACCACTACAAGTACCATCTACTCCACTACAAGTAACTGAACAATCTATTACTTAGTATCCTATAACCTACAATGACACTACTATGCTATACCACTACAAGTAACACTACTACCACTACTAGTAACACTACAATCATTACTACTAACACTACTAACACTACAAGTAACACTACTACCACTACAAGTAACACTACTATCACTACAAGTAACACTACAACAATCATTCTAATTAACATCTCAACTATCCTACAATAACAACTGCCTATCATTACTATAACACTACTAATCACTGACTAGTAACACTACACACTACTAGCTAACAATACACATTACTAGACCACTACTACCACTACAAATTACACTACACACTACAAGTAACACTACAATCATTACTAGTAACACTACTATCACTACAAGTAACACTACAATCATTACTATTAACACTACTATCACTACAAGTAACACTGCTATCATTACTATTAACACTACTACCACTACAAAGTACCACCTTGTCAAACCACTAGTTACACTCTATCCATTCATCAGTACACACTACTCTACCCACTACAAGTAACACTGCTATCACTAGTACCCTACTAATCACTACAAGTAACACCTACAATCATTACTCTTACATCTACTAGCACTACAAGTAACACTGTGCTATCCTACTATAACACCACTACCGACTACTAAAACACTACCTATCCCTAAGTAACCTAAACTACTATTTACTACAGTAACACGATATCCACTACTATAACACTACTAAATCATTACTAGTAACACCACTACCACTACTAGTAACACTAATATCACTACTACCAACTACCACTACAAGTAACACTGCTATCATTACTATAACAAACACTAACTATCTATCACTACTATAACACGACTACCACTACTATAACACTACAATCCTTACTAGTACAAACACACTAACACTACACGTAACACTACTAACCACTACAAGTACCACTATACCACTACTAGTAAACACTACAATCATTACTAAACTAACACACTAACATACTAAAGTAACACGACTACTACCACTACAGTAACACCTACATCACACAAGTAACACTACAATCATTACTTAGTAAAACACACTACCTTTACTATTAACACCGACACATTACTAGTAACACTACTATCACTACTAACAGAACTATTACTACTACTAGTAACACTATTATTCCACTACAAAGTAACAATACTATCCTACTAGTAACACTACTAACCACTACAAGTCACCCTACTATCAGTAGTGTACACTATTTAATCCTAACTACTAGTAGACATCACTACACTACTAGTAACACTACTCATCCGACTAATACATACATTCTACCACCCATCTCCTTGACCCCCAAACTATGGCATAACACATACTACCACTAAACAAAAACTCCCATCACGATCTAAAACACAAGTCCTCCTGTGGTGCCTCCCCCAGGTCTCTGTAGTCATTTCCTCATGTATTATCGACTGGTGTGATATTTACAACTTCCTGAACTCGCTGCTTCAATCGGAAATTGGGACTACCATAAATGGGTGATGGGGGCTCTCAGGCTATTTACTGGCCCTCTAGTGGAATGGCAAGTGGTCATGTGACCGCTGCCCATTACCTATCCTACTGGGGATGTCCTGTATGTAGTGGTAGAGCGATAGTCCTGGGGCTCATTACCTGTTGGCTGGTGTAGCAATTGCTGAGTATATCTGGTAGACCATGTTAACCCCCCCCCCCCCTCCCAATGCTCACCGGATCTATCAGGTAGGCAGATAGATACACAATAGTAACAGAAGTAACCAGGTAGATACACCGATAGTACAGATAGATACAACAGATATAACAGATACACAGATAGTAACAGATAGATACACAGAATAGTAACAGAAGATACACCCCAGATAGTAACAAGATAGAACTACGACATAGTAACAGATAGATACACAGAGATAACAGGTAGATACCACAGATAGTAACAGGTAGATACACAGAGATAGTAACAGATAGAATACACATATAGTAACAGATACACGATATAAATACACAGATCTTAACAGATAGATACCAGATAGTAACAGGTATATCACAGATAGTAAACAGATACTCGATAGTAACAATACAACAGATAGTAACAGATAATACACAGAGATAGTAAACAGATAGATACACAGGAGAGTAACAGAATGAATACAGCAGAAGTAACAGATACACGATAGTAATCAATACACAGATATAACAATACCATAAAACAATAGATACCAGAAGTAACAGATACACAGATGTAACAGATCACAATAGAACAGGAAGTTAGATACACAGATGTAACAATAGATACACAGATAGAACCGATAGATCCACGAGATAGTAAACAGCTAGATACAACAGATATAACACAGATAGTAAACAGATTACACCGATAGTAACAGATGATACACAGAGATAGTAACAGATAGATACACATAGATAGTAAAACAGATAGATACACAGATAGTACAGATAGATACACAGAGATATAACAGATAGATCCACAGATCTTAACAGATAGTACACAGAGATAGTAACAGATATACACAGTGAGTAGTAACAGATGTACAAGAGATAGTAACAGATAGATACACAGATAGTACGGTAGATACACAGATAGTAAACAGGTAGATACACAGATAGTAACAGGTAATACACAGATATTAGTAACAGGATAGATACACAGAAATAGTAACATTAATACAACACACCGATACGTAACAGATAGATACAACAGAAAGTAAACAGATACATACACATGTACATATAGATCACGATAGTAACAGTAGATACACAGATAGTAACGATAATACCACATAATAGTAAACAGTAGATACAACAGATATAACAATCATTCACAGAGAGTAACAGACTAGATACTAGATAGTAACCGGTAGATACAATAAATGGATAAGTACAGATAGTATCTCACAGAATAGATAACACATAGATACACAATAGTAACAGATTGAACCCACAACAATATAACAGATAGATCACAGAAAGTAACAGATACTACACATATAGTAACAGTAATACACAGATAGTACAGATATATAAACAGATAGTAACAGATCATACACAGATAGTAACAGGTTAGATACAACATATAGTACAGATAGACACAACAGAGATAGTACAGATGAGACACAGATAGTAACCTAGATAGAGTACACAGGAAAGTACAGTACATACACATATAGTACAGGTAGTACCCATATAGAACATATAGATACAACAGATATAACAATAGATACTACAATGTAACCGGTAGATACACGAAATAACAGGTAGATACACAGATAGTACAGATACACAATAGTAAAGGTAGATAACACAATATACAATAGATCCACAGATAGTAACAGGTATATACAAGATAGATATCAACAGACAGTAGTAAACAGTAGATACTCAATAGTAACAGAATAGATACAACAGATAGTAAACCAGATAGATGACCAGAGAATAAACACGAGTAGATGCCAGAGATAGTACAGTAGCATACACAGATAGTAACAGATATATACCCAGATAGTCCAGATAGATACACATATAGTAACAGTAGATACACAGATATCAACAGATATAAACAACGATAGTACAGGAAGATACACAGAGATAGTAATCGATAGATACACAGATAGTTAACAGTCTTGGCGTACAACCAGATGACAGCTAATACACATATAGTAACAGATAATACACAGGGGGGATATTTTATCAGATAGCTGCGCACCGCCCATTATTGCTAGCTTTTGCGATATATTTTCCCCACCTTTTTTTTCCCATGCCGCCACCCTTCACGCCAGTAGTTATTCTTTTTGCAAACAGTCTGCAATGCCTCAGCTCAGGCATGATGAGGTGACACTGTGTGAGGATTTTGTGCTGTAGCAGGATGAAAAGACGTTGTTTGGGAGCATGCAGCATACGAGAAAGTGTCCGCTGTAGCATAGACAGAGAAGTCTCTGTAGATTTTTGCAAATAGTACAGAGAAGTTCCATGTACAGATAGAGCGAAGTGAGCGGGGACTGCAGACAGGACAAGAATTCCCATGTAGCAGATAGAAAAGCTGTTTTGGGAGCTGCAGTCAGGACACGAGAAGTGTCCCCATGTAGTCAGGATAGAAGAGAATGTAGTGGAGCTTCTTCAGACATGGACAGAGAAGTTCCCCATGCTAGCGGACTAGAAGAGACGTGTTTGGAGCATGCAGCCGAGGACAGAGAAGTGTCCCCTGTAAGCGGATAGAGAGAAGTGAGTGGGAGCTGCATACAGTACGAGAAAGTGTTCCCTGTGTAAGCAGGATAGAAGAGAAATGTGTAGGAGCTGCAGACGGACAGAGAAGTGTTTCCTCAAGTGTAGCCAGTAAAGAAGAGAGTGTGTGGGAGCTGCAGTCAGGACGAGAAGTGTCCCCATGTATCAGATAGAAGAGTAAGTTGTAGGATTTTGCAACATGACAGAGACGTGTCCCCCGTGTACAGATAGAAGGAAGTGGTTTTGGGAGCTAGCAGACAGACCGAGAAGTGTCGCCCATGTAGCAGGATAGAGAAAGTGAGTGGGAGTCTGCAACGGCAGAGAAGTGTCCTCCATGTACATGATAGAAGAGAAGTGAGTGGGAGCTGCGACGGACAGTAGAAGTGTCCCCATGTATCAGGATAGAAGAGACTTGGTATTGGGAGCTGCAGACGGACACGAAAGTGTCCCGTGTAGTCAGGATTAGAAGAGAGTGTTTTGGTGAGCTGCAGACCGACAGAGAATAAAGGTGCCCCGTGCAGCAGATAGAAGAGAGTTTGGGACTTCGCAGACAGTACAGAAAGTGTCCCCCCATGTGACAGGAACGAAGAGAATGAGTGGGAGCTCAGACACGACAGAGAAGTGTTCCCCCTGTAGCAGGATAGAAGAGAATGTTGGGAAGCTCACTGACAGGACAGAGAAGTTTCCCGTGGTAGCAGGTAGAAGAGAGTGTTTTGGGAGCTGCAGGACATAACAGTCTGTCCTTAGCAATAGAAGAGAAGTTTGTAGGATTTTGCAAATAGTACAGAGAAGTGCCCCGTTGCAGATAGAAGTGAAGTGACTGGACGCTGCAGACAGGACAGAGAAGTGTCCCATGAGGCAGATAGAAATAGAGAGTGAGTGGGAGCTGCATACAGGAAGAGAGAGTGTCCCGTCAGCAGAGTAGAAGAGAAGTGTTTTGGGCTATTGTCAGACAGGACAGAGAAGTGTTCCCCCGTGTAGATCAGGATGACCACACTGTGGCTGAGAGGATACTAGTGCAATACACGGGTGTCAGCGGAGACCATCACTGGGGGATCCCACCTCCAGTGAGAGTCCCCTGCGGAGGAGGTCACTGTTGTGCAGGGGTCAACACCTGGGGTGCTTGCTAGGAGGTCCACTGGTGTCACACCCTGGGTGCTGCTGTATGGCGTTCCTGGGTGCTGGGTGTCACACACCTGTGTCTGCTGGGAGTTGTTATCTCATTCGGGCTGTGGGAGAAGCAGAGAGTCCTTGTCGCAGATCACATGTAAGTCCGCGAATCTAACTTGCGTCCTAAACTAGGCCTAAACGGTGTTAAAGTAAAGTGATTACTAAGAGGCAGGAAATACACTTATCACAGATGGTGTACTTGTTGATAATTCTGGGTTCTGCAACAAGCAGACACTGATCACTATCTGGCCTTTGTATGTTGGTAGCAGCAGAGGCTGACTTTGCCAACACAGTTGACTTTGTAACTTATAAAATGTTTGTTCCCTACTGTAAGCAGAGCCCTAGAATTTCAGATTGGACCCAGTCCATGAAGATTTGTTCTATGATGAATGAAATGTGTGGAGATGACATCTGCAGAGCTGGGGTTTGTCTGATACGTCGCAGAGCTGGTTTATCTCAAGTGATTATTAGAGCTGGACATGTCACGATGAGTAGTTAGTGCTGGTTTTGGTCAGATGAATTAGTTTGCATGTGCTTGCAAATTCAACATAGCAGATGCTGGGTTTGTCATACTGACGTAGCAGAGCTGGGTTTGAATGATTATTAGAGCAGAGCATGTCAGATGACAAGCAGGCTGGGTTTGTTTAGATTGAGTAGCATTGATGTGGTATTATCAAATGACAATAGCAGGCTGGGTTTTTTTTCGGATGACGTAGCAGTGGATAAACGGGAGATAATGTTAAATTTGGAAGCAGCTCTGATTGAGTGGAGACATACCTCTCTATGCTATCTGTGTCGTCCCCCTGCAGAAGTTGTTCATCTGGGACCCAGCTGCCTGGGATGAGGACGTGAGAGAACCCCGCTCCTCGGAGCAGAACTGACCCAGATGGACGGCTCGTGCCGGCACCCTCCTCCTCAGACTCATGCACATGGCCACAGAACAACAGCATGAGCAAGCACCAGTTCTAATGACAGTCTGCCCCCTATCCTGGCCAGTGGATGACACCCCGGTGCCTGCACCGACCTTATCTGAGAATGTGACCAGACACGGGCCACAAGCATTGTAACTAGAGAATAAAGTCTTTATATTGCACTGTCCTGAGACGGCGGCTGCGTCCGTGTCTTATAATATCATCATAGCACAAACCAACAAGGCAACCTGCGGGGGAGGTGGCATAATCTCAACCCGGTGGGGGGGGTGGGGGGGGGGGTGGGATGGGGGGGGGGGTGGGGGGGGGAGAAAGGATAAACTACAACAACCGCGGGGCGGGGAAGAAGCTACCCACCTCGGGGGGAGGTGCTAAACTACACATCATGGGGGGGAAAGAAGCCTACACACTGCAGGGGAGGGCATAAACCTACCAACTCGCGAGGATGGGGATAAGCTACACACTGCCGGGGGAGGAGGATAAGCTAACACACCGCGAGGATGGGGATACTACACAACTGCAGGTGAGAGGGATTAGTTACAACCTGCTGGGGGATGAGGATAAGCTACCACACTGCAGGGGAGGGGGATAAGTTTACACACTGGATCACTGCGGGGAGGGGGAATAAGTTTACACATCACTGACGAAGGGAAGAACTACACATTGCGGGGAGGAGATAAACTTACAACCGCGGAGGCGGGAGAAGCTACAACCGGCGGGGAGGGAGATAACTACAAACGCTGGGGGAAAATAGGATAAACTACACACCGCGGAGGCGGGGTATAAACTACACACCGCGGGGGAGGAGGATAAGCTACACACCGGGGGAGGAGGATAAGCTACACGGTGCAGGGGAGGAGAAGAAGCTACACACCGCAAGGGATGAGAAGAAGCTACACACCACAGGGGGAGGAGGATAAGCGACATTTCGTGGAGGAGGAGGATAAGATACACACCACGGGGGGGTGAGACAAGCTACACACCGCAAGGGAAAAGGACAAGCTATACACTGCAGGGGCAGGAGGATAAGCTACACACCGTGGGTAGGAGGAAGATATTCGATCTCAGCTAGGATATAGATGATCGATCGATATGAGATGCTTACACCATATCATCGATATTAGAACGCTCGCTCTGGCCTCGATCGCTACGCTACGCGCTCGCTGCTCGCCGCCCGCTCGCTCGCTCGCTCGCTTCCTCCTAGCTATCTCGGCGTACGTCGATGCCGCCGCTAGGTAGATAGATGATAGAGAGTAGATAGAGATAGTAGATTAGAGAGATGATATATAAGAAGTACAATCCAGTCAGCACACTCTTATGGCCTCCTATTAAAGAGGGGGGTCAGCGCCCCAAAGGTTCTGGCTTGATTCCTCTTGTAGATAAATTCAATGTAAAAAGCGTGCAGTCACTCCATGGGTCAAATTTTCAAACCAAAAGGTGAACTTTAATTGACAAGTGCCACGTGTCAATAAAGTTCACCTTTGTTTTGAATTTTTGAACCATGGAGTGCTGCCCGCTTTTTACTCTTTATTTAGATGATAGATAGATAGATAGATAGATAATAGATAGATATGAGATATGCTATCATCATCATGTCTCTATCGTCATGTCCTATCCATCTATTTTCCTTCAATCTCATATTATCTATCTATCTCTCGTATCTATCCCTATCTATCTCTCCTCATATCTACTATCTATCTCCTATCTAATCTATATTCTATCTATCTATCTCATATCCTATCTATCTCCTATGTACTAATCTGTCTATCTATCTCATCTCTATCTATCCATCATCTATCTATCTATCTATTATCTACTAATCTCTATCTATCTTCTATCTCCAAATCACTATTCTATCTCCTCTCTATCTATCTATCCAATCTATCTATCTATCTCCTATCTATCTATCTATCTATCTATCTATCTCCTATCTATCTATCTATCTATCTATCTATCTATCTCATATCTATCTATCTCCTATCTATCTATCTATCTATCTATCTCATATCTATCTATCTATCTATCTCTATCTATCTATCTATCTATATATCTCCTATCTATCTATCTATCTATCTATCTATCTATCTATCTATCTCCTATCTATCTATCTATCTATCTATCTCATATCTATCTATCTATCTATCTATCTATCTATCTATCTATCTATCTATCTCCTATCTATCTATCTCATATCTATCTATCTATCTATGTCATATCTATCTATCTCATATCTATCTATCTATCTATCTCATATCTATCTATCTATCTATCTATCTCCTATCTATCTCCTATCTATCATCTATCTGTTGAATCTATGGGGCACATTTATCATACACTGGTGATAAGTGTGCCAGTGTATGAGGATGCCCCCCAGCATCCATCAGATCCTTCCGGAGGCTCCGGTCTGTGATGTGGGGCTCCCTTCTGCCCGGTGGGGCATTTCTACATCAGGTCTGACCTGGCATAGAACTGTGCACTGCCCTACACTGTAATGTGCACTATACACAGAGCAGTAACTCCACCGCTGCCTGCGCCACCCATCACATCCCTCCACACCCACATGGCATGGTGGTGGCATTATGGGGGAAATAGGCTCAATATCTGACTGTGCGCCAGGAATTGTGCCTATTCCAGGGCTTGTTCACCAGATTTCAGGCCCAGATAATTGTGGCCCTATCTATCTGGTATAAGAATTCCAGTGCGGCTCAGTATCATCCAGCTCACACATGCAGAGGGGGTGCAAAGCCCCTGAGCTCCGGGCAGCAGGACCTCTAAACAATCCAAGAAGAGGCAGCACATCACAAAAGATCGGGTATAAAACAGTGTTGGGACATTACAGCTCTATACACACTGGGGCAGATTTATCAGGGATTGTACAAGGCATGAAGTAGTCAGTATGGGTTATAGTGCAGGACCTGGTGAGGAATAGCCCGGCAGCTCCCTGATAGATCCAGAGTATGAGCCCACCACTGTGTATCTATCAATTATCTATGTATCTATTTATGTATCTGTCTACATATTGCTGGGAAATCAGTTCTACTTCTCCATCACCTCCAAACTATTGGCTGCTATTTCTAGCTGAAGGACAGGGGTCAGAGAGATCCAGACTATGACATTTGCATAAAATATTTACTGTCTCCTCATATAGAACATCATAGAAGGTCATTTATGGAGTATACCATAGAATTTTTAGCCAAATTTTCCTAATGGAACTATTATTCATCTATCAGACCCCAAACGAGACTCCATAGTTAATACAGATCCAAATCCAGTTCCTTAAATATTTCATTCGTTTATGGTTAGTTCACAGGATAAAACATTTTTCATCATTACAAATTTTTATAGAACTTTTTTAGGGACCCTTACCATCATAAAAGTCATCTGCCCCCAATAGTGCTATTAAAAACTACAGCTCGCCTGCACAAAACAAGCCCTCTCGAAACTCCTGTATGGAAAAAGTTTTATCAGTGAGCATGTATTTATTTTAAATAGTCTTTAAAAGTGATTAAAAAGCAAAATAAATCTGGTGTCCCCATAATCGGTCACCTAAAAAAACAAACCAGACCCTTGTTTACCATAGACTCAAGGTGATGAAAACAAGACCCCATAAAAACTGTCAGAATGACAAAATGAGGCAGATTTACTTACCCGGTCCATTCGCGATCCAGCAGCGCGTTCTCTGCAGTGGATTCGGGTCCGGCCGGGATTCATTAAGGCAGTTCCTCCGCCGTCCACCAGGTGGCGCTGCGCTGAAAAGCATTGGAACGCACTGGAGTTCACGATCCTATTCCGGGTGAAGGTAAGTGCAAGCTCCGCGACAGATTTTTTTTTTTTAATGCGGCGGTTTTTCCGAATCCGTCGGGTTTTCGTTCGGCCACGCCCCCCCCGATTTTTGACGTGTGCATGCCAGCGCCGATGCGCCACAATCCGATCGCGTGCGCCAAAATCCCGGGGCAATTCAGGGGAAATCGGCGCAAACCGGAAATATTCGGGTAACACGCCGGGAAAACGCGAATCGGGCCCGTAGTAAATGTAGCTTCTGTAGTGAACCCCTGGATGGTGTGTAACCCCAGGGCAATGTATGGCGGCTTCCGTCCTGCCCCGGGGTCGCGTGTACCCTACCGTCTACCTCCTCCGTAAATAATAATAATCGCACAATGTTTTCTTTCTTCAGTAAATAGAAGCCAAGATGTTTTATTCAAAGCCAATAAACCTCCTAATAGGATCTGATTGTGCATCAATTAATCCCATTGTCTTTGGGTGGGGAGGACGATTCTCCCATTATTGCAGGTTTTTATTAATTTGATGGGGCGGGTGAAGGAGTCCGCTCTGGGAATGGATGGAACATATAATTCTACGATGAGGATGAAACTCAAAATCAACAGATCATCCCCTACAAATCTTCAGGTCAGGACAGGAACTAGAAGCCGCGGAGCTTCATAGCTCAGTTTTAAATTGTCAATGTAGAAATTGGGTTGGGGGCTCACTGGTATAAACCATGTGAATGGAGTCACCAACCCAGACTGAAAATAATGAAAACTTCTAAACAAACCTCTGAATTTTTTTGTAGACCTCAGACCGGACCTCTCAATAAATCAAGAACCCAAACCAAGCAAATTAAATTAATTGAAATCCCAGATGAGACAAAAAATAAATTCAGACCACAGAACAGACTCCAGTCTTAAGGAAGACCCGATTCCAAGCCAAGACCCCATTCCAGACCAGAACCCTCATTGAATTCAGATCTTCAGATGCCAGATTAGACTCTAAAATAAACCTTCCTTTTTAATTCAGATTTTGTTCTAGACCCTAAAATAAAATCAGACTAGACACTTAAATGGATTCAGACCCTAGTTGAGACCTAGAAGTTCTTTCAGACCAGAGTCCAGAATCCAAATAAATTACGACCTCAGACCAAATCCTAAACCCAGATTAGAGCCCAAAATAACTTCAGAATCCAGTATTAAAATAGAACCCATTGCAGGCCTTAAATAATTCAGACCAGAACCCTAAATGAATTCAGATCTCAGACCAGACCCCTTAATAAAATGAGAGACCTGATCAGACCCCAAAATAGATTGAGACCTCCATCCTTAATGCAGATTCCTCCTATACACTAAATTAATACAGTCCAGACCCCTCAATGGATTTAGACCATAGATGAGATTGAAAAGTTCTTTCAGACCTTCTAGACTTTAATTAGACCCCATTCCACACTTAAAATAATTCAGACCAGAACCCTAAATAATTCCAGATCTCAGACCACGAAATGAATTGAGACACCCAACTCCAAAATGCATTACCTAAACGAGACCTAAATGTTTAATGTATACTCCTAGAGTCTAAATAATACAGACCAGGCCAATTAACGGATTCAGATCCTAGATGAGACCCGAAAGTTCTTTTAGACCCCCTGAATAAAGACCTCAGACCAAACACTAAATAAATTTTCACCCCCATACCCAAACCTGTTGCCTAAAATAATTCAGATTTAACAATCCTAAAAAAAATTGAGCCGCCTTATCAGTCCCCTTATTGCATTCAGACCCAGGATGAGCCCTAAAAGTTTTTTGAGACCACAAATAAACCAAGACCTCAGACCAATCTTTAAACAGATTGAGACCCCACACCCAGACTAGATCCCAAAATAACTTCAGGTTCCAGACCAGATTCCAGTATTAATATTGTGGATCCTAAAATAAATAATCCATTTAAATGAATTCAGACCCAAAATTTAACTGAAACATTTTGAAGAGCACAGACCCGACACCAGAAATGTTCCCTCAGATACAAATCTTAAATACTGTAAGTAGAAGCAACAACTAAGGTGTCCTCTGATGGAAGCGAAGGCACCTTCCTTACCTGTACATAAGCCCAGACATAGCAGAGATTAATAAACCTCCTCATCTTTACCATCGAGTCTGATCCACAGAATGAAGAAGAGCCTAGAGGTCTCCTCCAAAGAAGAAAAAAAATTACTGATAAAAACAAAATAAGAAACTACAAACATCATAAAGGTGAAAGTGCAGAATTATAAGTTTATTTCATCTATGGTATATAGTTCTGAACTTTGAAGAAACCTTGCTTTACTTATCTTTAACTTATCTTTCGATAACATTTGCGCTCCCATAATGCAGCCCATAATCCTACCTAAAGGATAAAAACAGTAATTTAGAAGTGCAGATACTGAACCATCATGAAATGCAAGAAAACAATGCAATCGGGGTGCAGAATTGTGAATTCACCTCTAGACATAACACAAAAATCTGATCCCTTACCCATGCAGCCCCTTCTCCCCTCCCACAGCATTCAGTCTCAGCAGAGCACCTGGGAACATTATTTTATGCTGGAGAGAAAGTGGTTGTTTTTTTTGTAGCTGTGGGAATTGGCCATAGTTACAGGCCCATCCAATGCCTTCTATTCACAATAATTGGTTCCTCAATGAATAGTGATAGCATACCTCTACATGTAAATACTACCGCCATATCATAATGAATTTTTACCAACATACACCAGATGAAGAGATACTTACAGAACTCAACTGAACACACAAGTGATGTCTTTGATTGATAGTAGTTAACAATATACCCAGTCTTCTCCATTTGACCCGAATCATCATGATAGCTTCTTCCAGCCAGAGCTCAGATCTTCAAACATGCTGCACAGCCATCTTTTGAGACTCACTTTTACCCTGCATACATTTCATACTTGCCACAGATTAACCCCTTACAGCCACAGTCTCCTTTATGCCAACGGCATCACCCCCCCCCCTCAGTAGCCAGGTCTGCCGATATTACTGGCACTGGATTGGCTTCTTGCCAGTCGAGCAAAACTCCATAACACAGGAGCAGTAACTTACATCAGCACTGACCTCTGTTTCCGATGCTACAGCTATCACCTGTGGAGAATAGATCAAACCCACCTAAATTTTAAGAAAGAAAACCCCTTTTAAAGGATAATTTGAGACACCATAGAAACCATAGATGTATCAGGTTAAGCTCACATGAATAGAGTCTCCTCACTAATTTCTATTTACTGTATTCATAAAAATGTTGAGCGCAGACTAGTTTCTTAAAGTAGTTCTCTGCTTTGGACCATCCGATTCCCTTATCCCATGACTATGGACTCATCACAAAGAGTCCGTGGCTTCGGACCTCCAGCAGTCGTTTATAATAGGTGGACAAACCTGGTTTTCAGCTTCCCTGCAGTGCCCCCACTGGAAAAAATAAGAATTACAGATCAAGTCCTCCAAAGCAAGAGAAGCTCCTTGTGGAGGTTCTGCAAGAGATGAGGTCCCTCAACAGACTAGAAACTAAGACTAAGACTAGAGACTAATGAACTAATCGGTTGCATGGAAATGGGTTTTTGGAAGTGGACAACCCTTTTAAGATCTTCTTTTTATGTCTTGCATCCCCTTTTTCTTACCTGCATCAAAGAGGGTTCAGTCTTCAGTTCACCTCTGAGTACATGTCTTCTTAAGAAAGGTTCTGTCCAGCTACAAAGCCTTTATAAAGTCCCGGGAGGAGGAGGAACCCCGGCAGGACATGACTCGCTCCAATAACCGTCCTAATCACAAGACGCATGAAGAAATGCAGATTGTCTCATTTTATATTTTAGATTCTTTCAACTGCGACTGGAAAGATGTCTACATCAAAGTCTTGTGCCCATGAATGGTGGCACCTGTAGATACTGCTGTGATGTTTATGGATCCTGGTATTGACATAGGGTAAGAGTTGTAGCCTATAAATTAAAGGGGTATTTCATTTGTTTTAAGTAATTGAAGGGGTTAATTATCTTAGGAATTGGGGTTCAACTCAAGTATCTTGGGAATTGGGAGGTTCCCTGTGGTCAGACCACCACTCAGATCTTATGGATAAAAAATTTTAAATAATCAGAATAACCTCTTATCAGTGTAGTTCCTTGGGCGATTAATGGGGGGTGTCTTCTGCAGGATCGTCAAGGGCGCATAATGTGGAAGTCACTGTTCCCATTGGATGATAAAATTAAACTTCTTACAATCCATTGCTGTGACATATAACATTTGACAATGAAAGACAAGATGACCTTCATTAGTAATGTTTCTATATGTGATATAGAATAACTCGTAAGATTTAAAGGGGTAGTCCAGGTGACCTATCAGATTAGTAGGGCCTTGTATCACCATGCCATATGCCATGGGGCACTATGATTTTTACACCTATAAGGTCTCCCCAGGGATTAGGTTGGTCAGGAGCACCAAACATCAGTGGTGCCAATGTACAATATCGTGGCTTAGTTGCTTGACAATGGTTGTTGGAGACCATTGGTTTGGGTAGATGCATCCACACAACTGTATGACCATCTTGACACAGTCTTATGGGGGACAAATCTTGGGATAGAAGAATAATTGGTTTGTAGCTTGGGCTCTATACCTTCTGAGCGCCCATTTTCTCCTCTACGGCAGGTATACCACGCCTCCACCAAAGATACCAACTTCTGGTGATGTTTAGACATGCGGAGGTTAAGATTTAGAAGCTTATATTCATTTTGATCCTTAATTTAACATTTACATATTCGCCACTTAAGATGTCACCCAGCCTAATAACTTAATTTCCTTGGATGCTAGACCCTTCATGTGAGGTCAGCTCATTAGTTAAGCAGGTTCCTGCTTCAGCCTAATTACCCTAATGGGTTTAGAATTTTGACAATGTGACTCCTCTCGAATATTACGACCAGTCATTGTATTACATTAGTGGCTGGCATTTAAGCCGTGTGATCTTCAAGAACATTGAGGTGATGATTGACGCTCATTAGACATTGTTACGGGAGTATGGGGTGGAATATGATGTTAACTGCCTGATGGCCGCTCTCGTTAAGTATAATTAGGTATCAGTGTTGCAAGGCCTTATTCTAGGAGGAGAAATTATGGATGAGGTTCTATAGGACAGAAGGCTAAAAGGAACATGGAGGTGAGATGACCCTCTGGTCAATGTCTTGAAACATCTCAATTAGTGAAATGAACACATTAGACTCTTGAACTTTATATGACAAAACCTTATCAGGATCATCGTGATCATCTACGGGGTCTTCATCGTGTTTTCTGTAATTCTGTCTATGAGGAAGGTTGATTGGTACTTACAAGAACTTTGACATCTTCAACGAGGTAGTCAAGACCTTGTGCAGTTGACTTTTAGCATAATTGCATAGCCAATGTATTGCGTTACATCTTTAGATGTCATACATCTGGCAGCCAAGACTTCATCGATGGTTTATTTCTTCCAGCCTGAAACTCAAACTAACTTGGACCCACCTCAAAATGCATTTCCAAGAAGTTCTCCAGTCTTAAACCTTGACCATCAGAGATGGTACTTGAATTTCTCAATCAAAATCTGTAGATGGATTCTCCACCTACTGTCCCATATGTCCTAGGACAGGGATGGCGAACCTTTTAGAGATCGAGTGCCCAAAATGAGACCCAAAAAACACGAGCTTTTCCCAAAGTGCCAACACGCCAATTTAGGCAGTAACAACCTTATTGCTACCAGAATTTTGGAGCTCCAATCTGACCCTGTCCACACCTTTTCTCTCTTCGGAGAGGACCAAATAGCAGGGCACTACTTGGACTGCCTGGAAGATGCCATGTCTGGCAAACTCTGTTCCTGGGAGACAGCCCGTGTGCTCACAGAGATGCCTCCGAGTGCCATCTCTGGCACCAGCGCCATAGGTTCGCCACCACTGTCCTAGGAGAACCTCCGGGCATCAGGTCCCAAGTCCTATGTGTGAGCCTTCTATAGCTAAGTCCATGTACTTCAACTCTCCACAGAACTCCAGACATTGGTTTGCTGTGTGGAATTGGTGGCTGGCACGGTTGGTGTCTATGCTATTCACCCTTTACATACTCTAGTTGTGGCAAGGTCCACCTTCAAGACCACAGCCCGTAACCCAATATGAACCTCATACAACAGTGACTGAGGTCTTTTAGCTTAGGATGAGGTGACTATCAATGGTGGAATTGTCTATCTAGATATTTTACATCCTTGGTGTATTGATGGATTTTGTATTATGGATTTTGCTTCGAGGGATAAAGGATCTCCACTCTACACCTTCAGATGTCTCCAGTATCAAGGGAATATCCTCACATCGTTACATGTGGGTGGTTTCCATAATATATTGAAGGTTCTTGATGGATATGGAGGAGTCAATAGAAGTAATACAGTAAGACATTGATTGAGGTGTAGACCCTCCAGGACATTTTGCCCACCACCAAAGACTCCAGAGAGCCCTACTAATAATAGGAAGGACTTTGGGGGAATCTGTTATGGTCCAGGCTGATCTTCTCAATCATGTGAAGAACATCTGAAACATTAAAGCTTTGACTACAATTAGACTTGTTGATATGAATGAAGCCACAGATAGGTAGAAGAGCTGATACTGTCTTGTCCTCTCATTGAGATTACATCAGTCTGATGCAAAGGGAGGATAATATTGTGATGTCAAGGTATATTGGGCTGAATAGTTAGTGTTACACTGTTACCGCAGGAGGAAACACATCGGTGGCTCAGCAGTGACTTTATAGTACAATAATATTAGATGGAAATAATACATAAAACTACATTGTTTTATATGACCGGTATCTATGCAGTCATGACCATGTTACCACAGTCTCTTTATAGGTATGTTTGTGTGGGTTTCCTCTGGGTCCTCCGGTTTCCTCCCACACTCCAAAACATGGTACTGGTAGGTTGATTAGATTGTGAGATTATGAGGACCGATTTGGCAAACTCTGTGCAGCGCTGCGTAATCTGTAGGTGCTATATAAATAAAGGAATTATTATTATTATTATTACTGAGAACCGTGACCAGGACTGGTGGTTGGGTTGGGGGACGCATGCATCTGCCAGATTATGGGTGACAGGTCCATGAGGGAGATTAAGAATCAATTATATGTGTGTCTTAAAGATGCACATACAATGGATTACAGACAAAGATTTCTCTGCCTGCATACTCTCTAGGATGTGTCCTCCACTAGAAGCTGTGGGATCTCCAGGGTGGGAAAGGTAAATTATGTCGTTATTGTTATTTTTTTTTTTTTAACCGTTAAAGGAAATTAACTATTTAAACCAAGCATATCTCTCGCGCATGCGCTCATCACCCCTATCATGCTTTTCGGCATCTCACTGTGCTTGGTAATGGGGGAGATGAGCGTGCATACGCTAGAGATCCCGAGAGCCATGTGCCGCCACCGACTCTCGGGAACTGCGGAATTGGAGGGTCCGGGAGTTACACAGCACTGGGTAGGCATGCATAATTATAAGCAGACAGAGCCCTGGAGCACCCTGTGTGATATGGTGATATTTCATAGTGGTAGATTTCCTTCAATAGTGCAGTCTTAGGGGAAGGGGGCAGTGAGCATTACAGACACAGGCACTTCCTGTAAGTAAGCAGCAGTTGCAGAGGAGACCTGCTCTATGATGGATCTAGTTCTGGCTTAGTAAATGCTCTTTGGAATTGTCGCATGTCCCATTCATTTGCGCCTAAATCAGCGCCAAATTTGGCGCAATTGTTAGATCTCATTTGTGAGCAATAATGAAAGGAGACTGAGAGAAGGTGACAGAACGATCAGGGCTTCATCTCTGCACATAAACTATCATTGTGATGTAACTGCAGGGGCTAAAAGTTACAGAGATGTAAAAAAAAATAATAATTCTTGCTGAAATGAGTCTTTTCCCTTTTTATTGTAATTTACATGAAATGGAGACTGATAATATTCTCAGATCTGTACAATAAGACAATAATCACTCCCAGAGATGATCCCATAGACTATAATCACTCCCAGAGATGATCCCATAGACAATGATCACTCCCAGAGATGATCCCATAGACAATAATCACTCCCAGATGATCCTATAGACAATAATCACTCCCAGAGATGATCCCATAGACAATAATCACTAAATTAAAACAGTTTAAAAAAAAAATGTAAAAAAAAAAAAATTAATAAAGATCCCCTAATGCTCCATCACATTTCAAATTAAATCAAATTTCAAAGTAAAAAAGGGAAAATACACACTATATATTGGGTATTACCATGTCCATAACAATCCATACAATAAAATAAAATTGAACCCAAATGGGGAACGGTATAACATTTTGTTTTAAAAAACACTGAAAAATGATGATATTTTCACATACAACCTAAAAAAAAAAATTTAAAAATAATCAAAAAGTAACATATACCCCAACACAAGATGAAAAAAAGTACAGCTAGTCCCGCAAAAAACAAGCCCAAAACAACTATTTATGCAAAAAAATAAGAATGTTATGACCATTAATACGTGGTGATGCAAAAACAAACAAATTTCTCAACAAATGAGATCCCTATTCTGCAAAACAAGTCAACCATAAAAATGCTATATAAATGGGGTATCGCCGTAGTCGTGTTGACCTATTGAATAAAGTTAACATACTATTTTTACAGTATGGTTTAGCTTACATAAAAAGCTAAAAACCCTAAACCAGAATTAATGATTTTCTTATCCCCACCAAGAAAGAGTTAATAAAATCTCCTCAATTAGCTATTTAAACTCCCTTAATGATGTACCTGAAAAATGGCTCTCATACAGGAAAAAATAAGCCCCCGTATGTCCACATAACATAAAAAAAAAACAATTTATAACCTGTAAAATATGTAAATCTGTTCTGGATGGCTCCTCCTTCCCTTCTGTGCCCAGCCGTGCGCCCATACAGCGGTCACCACCACATATGGGGTATCGGCACTCGGGTGAAATTGGGTATTAAACTTTTTGTGGACCTTTTTGCCATATAATTCATTGTGAGTTTTTCATTTTGTACCAAAATGAATGTATTGTCCCCAAAACTTACAAATTGTAAATTCCACGCCCATTTATCTAACACCTAAAGGGTTTACAAACTTCTTAAAGTTGGTTTCTCTTACATTGAGGGGTGTCGCTTCTATATTGGGATAATTTATGGGGTTTTACCCTCTCAAAGTCACTTAATAACTCAGCAGGTGCCTGTAAATAAAGGTTTTTGCGATTTTTATAAAAATGGGAAAAATTGCACCCACAATTCTAAGAGGATGCATAAAAAGCCCACGCCAATATAAAGGGGACTTTTAGGAAATGTTAGTTATGACGTTTTTTTGGGTTCTATGACTATCTGCCTGGAAAGAAAAAAATTTAGAACTTTTCAAAATTTTTGAGAAATTTTAATTTTTTTTCATAAGTAAAATGCAAAATATGTCATCAGAATTTTTGCACTAATTAAAAGTACAATGTGTGACGAGGTAACAATCTCATAATTACCTGGATATGTTAAATTATTTGAAGATTATAAACACTAATAGGGACACAGGGCGCTCGCTCGGCGCTCGCTGCTAGTGCGCTCGCTCGCTCGCTCGCCTCGCTCGTCTCCACACATAGTATAGATTTTGAAAAGTGTAGGCCGCATCGGCAAAACTCCAACTTCCATAACCTCTGATGAAGTATGGTTTCACACACAACGTCGCCACTAGTTTCAACTCCACTTCCTCTCCCCTTAGAAATTTTGGATTGTGCTGCCTGCATTTTTTCTCTCTTGTGTCTTGTGTCTTCATTTTTAGTTGATAAGGGAGATAGGATCATAAATATGATGACTTGGTTTAGGTGATAATCAATAAGGTTGCTGTTGTCTGCGCATCAGTGACCTGCAGATACGGACAGAGTTCTCTATAGAAGGAGCCGGTGACGTCTGCGGTGGCCTCCGCACACACTCTGCTCGAGAGGAGGATTTTGTCCTGCCGCCGCTGTATCACACAACTACGTCTGGGATAATGTGTATCACAAGCCACGTGTACCGTGTATCTCTGCAGGTCCGGTACAACAGAATGGGCTTAGATACATCACCTCAGCCAGGAACAGTGACCACACATGATGGGATTAGATATCATCACTCAGCAGACAGTTACCTCACATTAATGGCTTAGATATCATGCCCTGGAGCAGGGACAGTACTAACATCAATGGGCCCAGTACATTGCCCCTCAGCAGACAGTACCACACATAATGGGCCTAGATACATGACCTGAGCAGACAGTACCACACATAATGGGCATAGATACATGACCTGAGCAGACAGTACCACACATAATGGGCTTAGATACGTTGGCTCTGTAGACAGTACCACACATAATGGGCTAGATACATCACCTCAGCAGACAGTACCACACATAATGGGGCTAGATACATCACCTCAGCAGACAGTACCACGCTTAATGAGCTTAGATACATGACCTGAGCAGACAGTACCACACATAATGGGCCCAGATACGTTGGATCTGTAGACAGTACCACTCATAATGGGCTTAGATACGTTGGATCTGTAGACAGTACCACACATAATGGGCCTAGATACATCACCTCAGCAGACAGTACCACACATAATGGGCTTAGATACGTTGGATCTGTAGACAGTACCACTCATAATGGGCTTAGATACGTTGGATCTGTAGACAGTACCACACATAATGGGCTAGATACATCACCTCAGCAGACATACCAACATAAGCCTTGATACCATCACGCTCAGTAGACAGACCACACATAAGGGCTTAGATACGTTGATCGCTGTAGACAGTACACTCATTAAGGGCCTAGATACGTTGGATCTGTAGACGTACACCATAATGGGCCTAGATGCATTGGCTCTGTAGTGTGGTGGGTCCTCGTCCAGTAACACCTTCTCATCAGTCAGTATTACACATTGTAGATGCATCACTTTTCCTCCTCTCTGGGGATGGGTCATTATTTCAGGTGCGTCGCCCCCTCAGGTACCGGTCAATGAAATCAATGATGTGGGTGAGATTATCTATCACCAATCGCATAATGAATCTGTGACCATTTCATCCTGGCGCTGGAGCTCATCCATCTTACCTGACACTGAGCAGCAGACGCCCTCATCTATCACAGACCCTGAGCTCCTGCTATGGGGTCCCTGGTACTGATGTGACTGCAGGGCCCATGCTGCCAGCCTCAGAGTACTCTGCACACTGTCACACTTATTTCCGTGCCCATCATGAAACATTTGAACAGCGCCGTCCTCTAGGAAATAGCCAAACGCCTATTTGCACCACACTGCAACTTTGTCCAACGTAAACAGGAAGTTACAAGCAAGCAGCCAATCAGCATCGGCGGCATGTGACTTCTTCTTCCTGTGTGGGATGGCACTAGACCAAATTAGGTGGCAAGGTCAGGTGGCAAGTACAGGGGCAAAATCTACCCGCATAAAGCATCAGACAAATCATCCATACAACGAACCCAGAGTATTGGAGCCACCGGATAATATAAACTAATTCCTCACTACATTATACTTGAGAATACACATAAATACCCTACACTCACATACACTCATATGTAATATAGCTGCTTCTTAGTCGCCCTGGCTGTGCAATATATCGGGTAATATGGCTGTTGGAGGAAGTTAACGCTCATCTGAGGGAGAACAATCTCACAATACACAGCCCCATCCATCCGCTCTCTAACCCCCCCAAGGACCAAGTCCGTTTTTTAAAATCTGCCGCGAGACACAAGATAGAAGAGGATAGCTAGATAGAATGGATAGATAGAAGATAGATAGATAGAGGAGATAGATAGATATGGATATGATAGATAGATAGATACGATAGATGATAGCTAGATAGATAGATAGATAGATATAGATAGAAGATAGGATGATAGGATAGATAGATAGATAGATAGATAGATAGAAGATAGATAGTGGATAGATAGGAGAGAAATAGATAGATAGATATGATATAGACCGATAGATAGATAGTAGATAGAGAGATAGATAGATAGAATGATAGATAGCTAGATAGATAGATAGATAGGAAGATAGATAGATATGAGATAGATAGATAGATAGGAGATAGATAGATAGATAGAAGATCGCTAGAAGAGAGATAGAAGATATGAGATAGATAGATAGAGGAGATAGACTAGATATGAGAAGATAGTAGATAGATAGATGATGATATGAGATAGATAGAGAGATATGAGATAGATAGATAGATAGATAGATAGATAGAATAGAGTAGCACTAGATAGTACCGGATGATAGATAGTATGAGATATTATGTATAGATATGTATATGAGATCGATAGATAGATATGAGATAGATAGATAGTAGATAGATAGATAGATAGATAGATATGAGATAGATAGATGTGAGATAGATAGTAGATCGATAGCTAGATAGAAGAAAATATGAGATAGATAGGAGATATGAGACGAGATAGATAAGATAGATAGATAGATAGATAAGATGATATATATGAGATACTAGATAGATAGAGATAGAAGATAGATGAGATAGATAGACAGATAGATAAGATATAGATGGATAGATTAGGAAGAGATATGCGATCGATAGATCGAAGATGATAGATAAGATAGATGAGATAGATAGATAGATAGATATGGATGATAGATAGATGATGAATTGGAGGCGGCCTGCACTTTTTTCACCCTCAGTGAGGATGTGGTGGGATGCATGGGAATGACTCGCACCCCCTCTATTGAGGTTCCTCGTGGTTGGTCGTTCTTCTTAGGAGTAGATGGTAGAGAGGATATATATATATATATGGAGCTTTGTTAGGTGATAACAATAAGGTGCTGTGTGTCCTGCGCTCAGTGACTGCAGATAACAGGAAGTCTCTACAGAAGGAGCGGGTGACGTCTGCGGGTGGTCCGCTCACACCAGATCTCCGAGGAGATGCTCTCCTGACCGCTGATACAAAACGTCTGGTACACCGTGTATGCTAATAAGACATCACTGCCTCTCTGCAGGCCTCACAATGAATGGAGCTTAGAACAACATGGCCTCCAGGCAGTACGACCACACATAATGGGCTAACGCATACATGCACCTGAGCAGACAGTACACGCATAATGGGCCTAGATACATGACCTGAGCAGACAGTACACGCATAATGGGCTAGATACGACCTGAGCAGACAGTACACGCATAATGGGCCTAGATACATGACCTGAGCAGACAGTACACCATATGGGCTAGATACATGACCTGAGCAGACAGTAACACAAAATGGGCCTAGATAAATGACTGGCAGAAGTACCACAATAATGGGCCTAGATACACACCCCATCGAGCAGACAGTACCACACATATAATGGGCTAGATAAATGCCGATCAGAAGACAGACCTCCAACTAATGGGCTTAGATACATCGACCTGCAGCAGACGTACCCACACAATGGCGTAGATACCTGACTCGAGCAGACAGTACCACCAAATGGGCTTAGATACTGGCTGATGTAGACAGACACACATAATTGGGCAGATATCATGCCCTCAGCAGACAGTACCACACATAATGGGCTTAGATGACAGTTGACCTGGAGCAGACAGTACCACACATATGCCTAGAGTACATCACTGAGCAGACGGACCAGCACATAAGGGCTTAGATACCGATGGCTCGTAGACAGTACACCACACATAAGGGAATCTTAGATACTATGACTCAGCAGAACAGTACACCATAAGGCCTAGATACTGACTCCGAGAAGTACACACCATAATGGGCTTAGACTACTGACGAGGACAGTACACCATGATAGGAGCAGATCGATTTGCTTGTGTGTGGGGGGTCCTCGTCCAGGTAACACCTTCTCATACAGTCAGTTATACACATTGAGAGCACCACTTTTCCTCCCTTCTGGGATGGGTCATTATTCAGGTGCGTCGCCCCCTCAGGTACCGGTCAATGAAATCAATAGTGTGGTGAGATTATCTATCACCAATCGCATAATGAATCTGTGACCATTTCATCCTGGCGCTGGAGCTCATCCATCTTACCTGACACTGAGCAGCAGACGCCCTCATCTATCACAGACCCTGAGCTCCTGCCATGGGGTCCCTGGTACTGATGTGACTGCAGGTGCCCATGTGAGCCTCAGAGTAACTGCCACACTGTCATACTTATTTCCGTGCCACATAACATTGAACAGCTCACGCGCACACTCTAGGAACTAGCCAACTCGCATTGGCAACCACACTTGCACTTGTCCCACGTAACAGGAAGTTACAAAGGCATAGCAGCAATCAGCATCGCGCGCATGTGACCTTTTCCTTCAAACCTGTGGTGGCTGAGCATCTATCTATCTATCTCGTATCTATCTATCTATCTCATATCTATCTATCTATCTCATATCTATCTATCTATCTATCTATCTATCTATCTATCTATCTATCTCCTATCTATCCATCCATCCATCCATCCATCCATCCATCTATCTACATGTTACATCTCAGTCACGTCCGGCTTCTTACGTTCTATACTTACTATATAATAACATTAAAAAATATTTGACTTAGAATCATAATATTTCCCCCCGGATCTTTCTATATCCGGACAAGTGAGCGCAGGTAGGTGTCTTCAGGAGGCTGTGACCGCTGATAAAAGCAGAAGCCGCCCCGTGCTGACTCCTGAGCCGATGAGGGAGGGAGAAGGAGAGAGAGGTACTGTTAATGTATCTTTTAGGGGTCAGTGCCGCGTGATTCCACTACCTTCTCCCCCTTGTTCCACCCCGCCTCCCCGGGTCTTCTTTGCTCCCCCAGTGGGAGCGGTATTCCTCCCCGTCGGTTACTTTCATCATTTTCTTCCTGTCCCCCAATCCCTCCTGGCGTTCCTTGCCCTTCAACGACGTCCCCCCCCCCATTGTATTACTTTCCCCTTGTTTTCTCCGTTCCCCCCCCGCCCCCTACGACCCCCCCTTTTTCCCCTTTATTTTTCCTTCCTCTCTCCTTGTACGTACTTCCTCCCGCTTGATCCCCTCACTTCTTTTTCTTATTCCCCCCCTCTCCCACTTTCCACATTCCCCTTTTGCCTTTCTTTCCCCCTCTCTCCCTTTCTTTTCCCCCTTCTTTTTTCTTCTCCTCTTCGTCCTTTTTGTTTTGGTGTTTTCCCCTATCTCTTTCTTTACACCCTCGACCCCCTTCTCTCCCATCTTTTCATTCAATCCTCTTTCCCTCTTTTTTTTTGGTTCCTTTTCATTACTGTTCTCTCCTTTTCTTTTCCTCTCTCCTTTCCTACCCCCCAACAAACCTGCGTTGTGGTCTGTTCCTCTTCGGGATAAAAAGGAATACTTGATAGGAATATCTCACTCGTCGCCGCTTTATTTCTTAACACGTTCTAGAAATTTTCTTAGAAAATGATATGTTCTTCGGTGACCTCACATCTTAGACCTTGGGTTAATAATTGAAGAATTTGGTGCAGTAATCAATGTGTTCCTGTGACAATAGTATTCGTGACGTTGCTGGAGGACGGGGGCGGGTGGGCGGTCATGTGTCCGGCGTGGTATATATATATATACATATAGTCTATGGTGTCCATCCAGATACAGAACAGCTCCAAGGAACATCCGCAGTCATGACAGCCATGTCCTACAGCGCCCTCGCCATCACCTTCCTGGGCTTCTTAGCCTTGTCTTCTGCCTGTTACATCCAAAACTGCCCCATAGGAGGGAAGAGGTCGGTCATAGACTTCATGGACGTCAGAAAGGTAAGTGCTCCTCTATATAAGAATCTATATAGAATGTCTACAGCTCCGGAGAATCTAGTATAGATATTTTATGTAAGGGTGTAATTCTCCATTCCACCTGCGGGAGTGCTGTAGGATTCCCTCATAACCTTTTACCTGATTGCTGGAGGTCTGAGGCTTGAAATACCCCTTAAATATAAGCGAATCTTCTCTGTATCATGTTATTTGTAGCTAGAATATTCGGTGCTTGTTTGGGACTAAACCTATATAACACAAAGTTGCAAATACCCTTCAAAGATAAGGAAATAATATGCAGATGGCTTCAAGCAGCTACCACTAGGGGGAGTTAATAGACAGAGTGCATACTGCTGAACTTAGTGATAACACTGTATGCAGTGAGCGCTTGGGCTCCCCCTAGTGGAGGCTGCAGGTAGGCAGAATTATATTTGTAATCTATGTCTATCCAGGGTTAATGGGACTTCATATTAGCACCAAACTAAACTCAAATGACTACAAAGATGTGTAACCTGCTAGTTGGGACTGATTGTTTGATTTTTATCTTGTCGGCTTCAGTTTATTTGTATTGTCCATTGGAGTCGGGGGGGTTTGTCTGACAACCACAATCTCTATTACCTAAGACTTAGCCTTCTGCTCCCCCATGCTTTACACTGCAGCTCTGTTCACTGTGTCTTATCTTATACTGTTAAACTATAGAAAGTGGAAATGAGCAGCAACTTGTCATTTCACTGCTTTGTTGAGCGCTGAGATAAGCGAATCCCCCAAAGGTTAACTCAGCGTCTCTATCAATCGGCTCTGCTACATCTGTAGTATGAGTTACAATATTATTTTAAAATTGCACACAATGACAAACTGAGCTCTGCTACATCTCCATGAGTGGGTAGTTTTATCTATTTAGGCAGCTAGTGGCACGTTATAATAATTGAAAGAACAAATTCAGCTCTACTACATCTACTTTTTACAGCAGTTGTAAAACCTACTACATGACTTTGTTGCTTTCAAGTCACCAAGTCATTTAGAGAACTAGTTTAACTCTGCTACATCTGCAGTACATTGTAAGGAAACAAAGACATTCAGAAATCTTGTAGGTAACTCATTCAGCTCTGCTACATCAGTTCAAATTCTACAGCTTTTTTAACTTCAGAAACTGCAGAAAGATATTTAGATGACAAAGTTAGCTCTGCTGCATCTGCATTTGTAACATTTACTGAAACCTAATGCAAACAACAGGTCATTTAAATAATAATTTTCAGCTCTGCTACATCTGCGCTTTTAGGTTGGTGGTAAGTCTTTTATAGCATTAGCCACAGTGCAGAATTGAGTCACAAGCGTTGCTGTGTTATAGGACAAAATACTATAAATGACTGACTCAACTCTACTACATCAGCTCTGCTACATTTTACTAGTCAGTTATTGCAGAACTAAGTATAATGCATATAGGCTCATGTTGATCTCAGTTATGGGTCCTATGGTCTGCTAACTATTCCACAGAGCACAAGGCAGCTGTAGCTTGGATGACAAATTCAGCTCTGCTACATCTGCATAACTTCATAGCAGTGCAGACCCCTCACCCCTTGTATTGTCAGCGTGAACAATGCAGCACTGGCTCCCTGTGTGGGTGCGGAGGTACAAGGCTGGAGCACAATAGGATATCATGGGAAGAATGCAGCGCGGAAGGATGTAGGATACAGAGGATGATCCCCTACTACACTGTGCTATACTGGGCTATACTGGGCTATACTGTGCTATACTGTGCTATACTGGGCTATACTGTGCTATACTGTGCTACACTGTGCTATACTGGGCTATACTGTGCTATACTGTGCTATACTGGGCTATACTGGGCTACACTGTGCTATACTGTGCTATACTGTGCTATACTGGGCTATACTGGGCTATACTGGGCTATACTGTGCTATACTGGGCTATACTGTGCTATACTGTGCTATACTGTATTATACTGGGCTATACTGGGCTATACTGGGCTATACTGTGCTATACTGTGCTATACTGGGCTTTTGAAAACACTCAAGTGTCAGAGATTAGTTAGTAGACTGACTTAGTGCTGAGGGTTTGCTACAATGTATGAGTCTCTGGCTGTCACAGGACTGTAGTTTATAATGAACAGCGCCACGCTTTCCCTCAGGCTGCGTGTGGTATTGCAGGGCACATAAATATACCCTTTCTGCTTTCTCCTCCGTGTAGTGTATTCCTTGTGGACCAAGGAACAAAGGTCACTGCTTTGGGCCCAATATCTGCTGCGGGGAAGAGCTGGGCTGTTACTTTGGTACGACCGAAACATTGAGATGCCAAGAAGAAAATTTCCTGCCTTCACCATGTGAATCTGGAAGGAAGCCATGTGGGAACAACGGAGGGAACTGCGCTGCCTCTGGCATCTGCTGCAATCACGGTGAGCTCCTATACTGAGATATACAAGCTCCACCGCACCCCGGAGTCCCAATCCGGAGCCAGGGGAATGATCTGTCCATCCTAAGTTTTAAGGTCCAGCATTCTGTAATGTGCTTTTCCTGATACACAATTTCGGAACCTCTTCATATGCATAATGTTGCATATTCAAATTATGTCTGGCTACCACTAGAGGGAGCTCAGGAGGCAACTGCATACAGTGTTATAATGGAGTGCAATGTATAGGCTGTATACAGTATAGTTCCTCTAGTTGTGACTCCAGGAAGTAAAACTCTATTATTCTGCTGTGTTTTTGGACCTTTGTGTTATTTAATATAGTCAAATTCTCTCAAAGACCTGTACAAAAACAAGAAAGTAGAAATTTGAGGCATGTGGTTTCTTCTATAAGGTACTACAATCCTCATCATTTTTTTAATTGTCCTACTCACAAGGGTTTGATGGGTTTGTTACAATGTAGCGACGCAGGTTTAAAGCACATTGATACATTGTAACAAAATATCAGCTGTGACTAGTTCTGGAAGTGTTGCAGCTGGAGCTATATACAGTATATATATTTATATATAACACCTGAGGGGGGGGGGGGGTGTAGCCTGATATATAGTTATTACGTGTGGGCGCTGTAAGATTCGGATGTATGGCGGCTGTGCAGTAATCCTTCCTCTTGTGTGTTCCCTGCAGAGAGCTGCTCGATGGACCCGGCCTGTGAGCAGGACTCTGTATTCTCCTAGTCCGTGTCTTCAGGAACAACAGAACAAATCCCACTGACCACCAAATCAGCCACGCGACCACCCAGAGCCGGACCCCGCAGCCGCTGTCTATACATGTACTGTACAGTGAATAAAGAACCGAAACATGGCCGCCCCTGCGTCTCTGCTCTCATTATAGGGAATCTCAGTAATCTTGTACAGAGTGTCCTCACACTGCTGTGCTCTTAGCTCTCTGCCTTGAGCTCCTCTACAGCCCTCCCTCTATGTGTTACTCAGTGTTACTGCTCTAAGGTGTTGAAATCTCTTTAATCATTAAGTCATAAAAGAGGGGAAGGTATTTGTAGTGATGCAGTGCAGAGAGCTAAGAGCACAGCAGTGTGAGGTGTCACCACAAAAATCCAGAATCCTGTAAAATAATACATACGTTTGCCCTGGGAATAACTTGCACCCTGTGTATCTGGTGTAGTGTGCAGCACCTGTAGCTGGGAGTGGTATGGCGGTATTATATGGGCACTGTATATATACGGATATACATAGAAGGAGGTGCTGGGGCTGTATACTGTATAGTGCAGGGGCTGTATACTGTATAGAGTGCTGGGGCTGTATACTGTATAGTGCTGGGGCTGTATACTGTATACTGTATAGTGCTGGGGCTGTATACTGTATACTGCTGCAACAAGTCTTACAGAATTATCAGGGCTCTGCTGCCATCTAGCGGCAGAAGACTAGATGTGCTCATGACTCCATGCTTTATATAAGGTACCTATAGAAGGGGGTGCACACAGGCTGCGGGGGTCCTACACAAAACTGACATGAGGCCAGCGCTGATACAGAGAGACAGATATACAAGACTAATATAGAGACAGAGGAATCCTAAAGAGACAGAGAAGTGTAAGAGACAGAGGACTAATAGAGAGACAGAGGACTGCTAGAAACAGAGGACTATTAGAGAGACAGAGAACTACTGGAGACAGAGGACTGTGAGAGACAGAG